>JBAKBP010038717.1:0-15827 GCA_037953745.1 Lithodes maja
ATCACCCAACAAACATGCCACCAAATTCTTCTTGGGCCAACTGTCAGGACAGTCCCGCCCCAAAACCGTGGCTAAACAGCGAAGACCGTAACAATCAATAGCCTGCAGGCGCTGTTCGGTCAAAGGTGTCTGCAAAAATGCCCGGGCATCCCTCTCTCCACTTATAACACTCCCCTCCCTAAATATCTGTTGTACTTGCTGGTCACTAGGCTGTACCGTGTTATCCTCCCCCGTAAATGATGAGTCATTAGACATAGTGCTGGTTATACAATTGCTGTTCATAAAAAAAAAGAAGTGCTTATTACTAATTGCAGTCTCGACTCACAAAATGTTAAAGATGCTTGAATGACTCTACTCTAGACACCCCCAACGAAACAATCTGCAAGTCCACCAATACAATAATGACACAATAAAAATTCCTCCAATATGCAAGAAAATTCTAGCCAGCATAGAATAGTTCTCCAAAAAACATGTGATAGGATACTACTGAATCTTGTGCAAGGTCGCCATTTTGTTACGGCTGGATCGGCAATACATATTCGGGATTCTTGATCGTAGGACAGAAATGGCTTATGTGACAACGACACGCTCGATTCCAGTCCCAAATACTATATGCTCCAGACAACAAAAGCACCAACGCCCTACAGAGTTATCGTCTATGGTAACGAGGTACCTTAACTCGGCGAAAGTGTACAACAGGGGTAGGCTATGAGGCTAAACTCCCTCAGACATTTATAGGTTACGTTATTACTGAAGAAATGCAATACTCAAGAAACTACGTTAATATTAAGCCTCTAATAATGTAGAATAGAAGCAGGCTAAAGGTATGACAGTGAAATGCTAAATGACAAATGTACACGCCTACTTGAAAGCGCGTGCACTAGAATAACTGTCCCCTACTAACATGCACTAACATGTAGCATACAAGATGTTCATGATCCAGTAGATACCTAATAATACACATGGAAGGAACATAAATAGTTGTCACTTATTATAATAATGAATCTATACTTGGAATAACTAAAAGGTTGCAGGCAACAGTACTGCGCCGGTAGCCTACTACCGCATAGGCTACTTCGCTTCTCTCACTCTGTCTCCCCTCTGAGTCCGTATACGCCCTACGCAACAGAACTCCGGACACAGCAGCAAAACGACAGTGCAGTTAATTGATACATGAAAGTATTAATAGTGTTGTCTTGTGTGTGAGTAATGTGTATTGTAAAGTGTTACATACATAAACTTAAGAGAGCTGCAATGCATAGTAAAATAAAGATATATCCCACTCATCATCCCCATGTGTTCTAGCTAGCAGGCCAAGTCACAGGAACAACGAGTCCCAGCACCGAAAGCGAGAACCCAGGAAAAGACTGTAGAGAACACAAGGACAGATAAATTACGTTACTCTACTATACCGGCACTACGAGCGAGCTGTAGTCTCTGGTACTACACTCGCTCCTGGCTCGGTATGCAAATCAAGGCTAAGTCCTCGCCCCTCTACAGACAACTCCTGGGCATGGTCGGGCTCTTACACATGGCACCAGTCTAGTCACAAATTGGATGATGAGCGGGGCATATGACTCGTGAACATGTAGAACGTTCACCAACTATCCTCATCAAGAAGATCGCTGTTCACATTAACCCCTTAAATCTAATACATGTAAATATATGCTTGTCCTAAGAGTAATACGAGAGGTGAGTGCTGAAACTCCTTTAGGACCTCAAGGGAAGGTTATGCATTTAAATAGAGAGAAGAATGAAATGAGAGTAATGTCGTCAGAGAGAAAGAGTGCAACCGTGAGAAGTTGGGAGAGAGGGCAAGGGATGTTAGAATCTCAAAGGTTCTAGGCAACCTGATCATGGAACACACAGCGAGCCTCCAGGCAATGTGCAGTACGACAACATGGGCAGCCCAGGCAGCATAGGCAGGCGGCAATGGACTACCAACCCTGTCGCGCCCAGCTATAAGCGCAAGGCTGCCAACCAGTCCATACGTCTGGCAACCACCCCCCCTGGCAGCGTGGCGCGTTGCTACCCTCTCGCTCCGAAGTCTAACTCACTCTCTCTCTCTGAACTCCCATTGTCTTATCTATCAACTTCTCTATTGATACTACATATTAAATGGAAGGTCTCGACATGGCTTAAAACAAAACCCACCACTGGTTAGCACATGACGAGACCTTTGCAGAGATACAAAGAACATAGTTATAAGTTGTCACACTCAATATACATAGCTGCTGACGGTAGCCAGCACGGTACAGTGGTACGGGCGGTACAGTGGAGTACCAAGGAGTACAATCAGGTTGCGTTGCCACGCACTGGGTGCGTCACAATATATATATATATATATATATATATATGTATTATTTACTTTAACATCGTTTTATTTAGCTTCATTGAAATATAGATTAAGCTTCATGCAGAATTTGGTTACCCTCCTGGCAGACATTGGCAACGCTGCCTTTCTATACATCTGTGTAGTCCAGCGGTAAGCTGCGTAGATCGTCGTATGGCTATTTTTTTTTTTTTTGACAGACTATATTTTCACACCGATTATATATATTGTCTTGTATAATAAGTTAATAACCCATTAAAAGCAGCATAGGTAGTAGAAGCTACTGGTACTTTTAAAAGATGCAATGCGAATACACTTAATGAATAATGAATAGCATATGACGAATTATGCACAATTAAATTCGTATATTTTTTTAATTTAGGCGGTTCGAATATATTTTGAATTTAAAGAAAATTAAAAAAAAAACTTGCATTAAGTAGATACATACGTTCAGAAGACGATAGATGATGGTATAGAAAAATAATATTTGTTTTAGCAATCGGTACAGGGCTCGGGACTTGGACTAGTTTGTTTATTTGTTTTCCGAAGCAATGTTCAATTTATGACCGTGAAACCGTTTGAGTGTATTATTACTGAAATATAGTTTGCTTTTTTGTTTTGTTTTTTGTTTTTTCAATCGTGTGCATTTCTAAGGTATGCAAACACTTTTAATTTTCTGTTTAATTTGTTTCCAAGCATTTTGTTGTTAATCTAAATTTCAATGAACTACAACTATATTAAAGCACATAATGAATATAAATAAATATTAATAAAAATCTCCCATTGCATTAGCTCTGATGATGACATATGCTGATGTCGAAACTTCACAAGAAAATAAACAAAATCATGAATACCTTAGGGTGCTTGTCCATAATATACGCTTTCGCTTCCCCAGAGGATTTTGTATGTGTGTGACAATGGCAATGTCGCGATTTCATAACCCCCCCCCCCTCTCTCTCTCTCTCTCTCTCTCTCTCTCTCTCTCTCTCTCGCTTTTCACAGCAGTGTTTAACTTTCAGTTGTTTTAAAGAATTAGACAAAAAGCAATGTTGCCTTTAACTAGCCTTGTAGAAAAGTGAATAAACTCCGACAAATTTAAACATCATAATAGAGCATTTTATTGTTTCGGTTTCACCATCAATATAGTCACTTTAGCGTGAATAATATTATCTGTAAAGCGTTAGAATTTAGTGAACTAAAACTTTTTAGGTGGCGTTTCGGAATTCGAGACACGTTTGAAATTTATGCTGATTAACATAAGACGATTTTATCAGATTTGGAAGACCCTCTAATAATTAAATGAGTAAATTATATCTATTAACCCTCGAACTTTCAAAATTCCTTTCTAGAATAAATAGAATCGAATAATGATCGCCAGAACATACAGTATTGCGAAAAAGCGTCATCGTATGCTGAAAGAATTAAATACAGTAAATCGTAATGTTGAATACTAAAAGAAAAAGAAGCCTACATTCCAATAAAAATGTCAGATAACTCAGCATTTATAAAGTATGTTATTTTTTTCACGTGACACCGGGTTCACAGATATATTTAAACAATCATATTTGTCAATTAACACGTAACAAATTATAGCTATTATTCAACCCCGAAGATTATAATTGCCAGTAAAAACAGTCATAACCAATATTATCCCAGAGGTGTGTGTACTAATATTTTGGTGCCAGCAACTAAACTTTATTTGTCAATCTATCTATCTATTGCCGGATGCCGTGATCCCTGAAGGGGTGGCCACAAACGAAACGCCCCCATGCACCACTGTCCCCAGTCAGTCGACGCCCCTCCTCCCATCCAGCACCGCTTGCACGCATATACTTCTTAACTCCATCCTTCCACCTCTCTCTCGGTCTACCTCTTCCTCTCTGAAAGACAAATGCTTAAACAAAAATAACGGAGAAAGCACTCTTGTGACATCATTTTGACTTTTATATATACCGCCGCCTAAGATGTGATGTAAATAAAATACACCACCCAGACGTACTATAGGGCCTACTGTCTCGAAGTGTGGTGCGAGCTCCATGATGGCGTGGGCAGCAGATGAGGAGGTGGTGGATGATCTCAGGGACATGGCAATAGGCACAGTTGCCATCAGGGTGTAGGCCAATTCGGCGCATGTGTGCAGCCAATCTGGTGTGACCGAGGCGAAGTCTGGTAGTGGCTTTGCTGACAACCCTGGACTTGTATCTAGTATGGCGCCAGATAGCCCATTCACTTTTAATATCACCATAGTGAGTTTGGGCAATTTGTATTTTCCATGTGTCAATGAAGGATCCAGTGACCAATTTGCGGAGGAACCATTTACATGGTTCGACGTCTTAGGTGTTATGATACTTTGTTTACATTGAAGGCTTTTATTTATTTTTTTATACTTTTGTTTATTTTATTTTGTTTATTATTGTTGCCACTTTCGAGCAATGTATTTTGTTTTAGTTTTCTCCCAAGAAAAACAAAACAAAACTAAGTAGACCCCATCAAACTGAAAGATAACCTAGACTACTGTACCTTCAAGATCTATCTATCTATTGCCTGACGCCGTGATCCCCGAAGGGGTGGCCACGAACGAACCGCCCCCATGCACCTCTGTCCCCAGTCAGTCGACGCCCCTCCCCCCAACCAGCACCGCCTTCATTCATGTAGTTCCTCACTCCATCCTTCCACCTCATATTCGGTCTACCTCTCCCCCTCTGTCCCTCCACCTCGCTCTCGTACACCCTCTTAGTCATTCTCTCGCTTTCCATACGTTCCATATGGCCGAACCATCTCAAGTTGTTCCTTTTCACACTTTCCAGCACATCTACCTCCACACCACACCTCCTTCTTACTTCCTCATTAGTCTGTCTATCCCTCCATGTAATTCCGCACGCACTCCTTAAGTAATTCATTTCCACTGCTCTCACTCTTGGTCTGAGTCTCAACCAACGTCCATGCTTCGCTTCCGTAAGTCAGTGTCGGGATTACCACACTGTCATGCAAGGACTTCTTCACTTCCATACTGACCACCCTATTTCTTGTTACTGCTTTTAGCGTTCCTACAACCCTCTTCCCCTGTTGTACCCTCTCCCGCACCTCTTCATCCATAGTCCCATCTTTACTCAACACACTGCCCAGATACTTAAAAGAGTTGACGATCTCCATAGCCTGACCGTTCAGCTTCACCTCACACTCTGTGACTTCACCCCTTTCGAAGACCATAACCTTGCTCTTCCCCGTGTTTACCTTCAAATTCCGTTTTTCGCACACTGTTCCAAACTCATTTACCAGACCCTGCAACTCCCATTCATTATCACTCATCAGAACTGTATCATCCGCAAACAGCAGTATAGGTAGCTTCCACTCAATTCACTCCCTTTTCAGCGATACACCAACATCCACTGCTCTTGATAGTATTTCTTTCATAACTCCATCCATATATACAGTAAACAACCACGGGGACATCACACACCCCTGTTTCAAACCAACATTCAGGTCAAAGAACTCGCTCTGCTCACTCTCCACACGTACTGCCGCCTTTGCACCCTCATACATGCTCTTCACTGCTTTCAGCAACTTGCCCTCTACTCCGTATATTCTAAGTACTTAACACAAACCTTCTCTATCCACTCTGTCATAGGCCTTCTCCAAGTCCATAAAGGCAACATACACCTTTTGTTTCTTCTCCAGATACTTCTCCACAACACAATTCAGGGTAAAAATCTGATCTACACATCCTCTTCCCTTCCTAAAGCCTCCCTGCTCGTCGCCTATCCATTTTTCCGTTCTCACTCTCACTCTCTCAATCACTACCCTACTGTATACCTTCCCTACTACGCTTAGAAGACATATTCCTCGGTGGTTACCACACACTCCTCTTTCCCCTTTGCCCTTATATAGGGGGACTATTATGCCAGTCTTCCAGTCATCGGGTGCACTCCCCTTCTCCCATGCTAGTTTGCACATTTTCCATACCCATTCTATCACTATCTCACCACCATACCTCAACATTTCCCCACACACTCCATCTGTTCCTGGTGCTTTCCCCAACTTCACTCTTTTCATGGCTTCCCACACTTCTGACCTCCTGATCCCCACCTCCTCCTCCACTACTTCTCTTCTTCTCCCTCCCATACCATATCCAGCTATGTTTGCTGGCTCTTCATTCCTTTCATTTAGCAACTCACTGAAGTACTCCCTCCATCTTTCGACTATCTCTTGCTTCTCGGCTAGCATTCTCCCATTCTTATCTTTCACACCCTTACTGTTTCCCTTGCTACCTTCCCTAACTTTCTTGACTTCTTTCCAGAACAGTTTCTTACTCTCCCTCCATTTTACACTCAGATTCCTTCCAAATTCCTCATCTACTCTTCTCTTACTTTCCTTCACTACTCTCTTCACCACCCTCTTACTCTCCACGTACCTCGCTCGTTTCTGTCTCTCGGAATCTTCATTCCCTCTACTACCCAACCACTCTCTATATGCTTTCTTCTTTTCTTCCACAGCTATTCTTACCTCTTCTGTCCACCATGCTGTACCTTTCACTCCCCTCCCTCTTCTCCTCACTCCACACACCTCCTCACATGCTGCACAGATCTCATCCTTAAACACCTTGCTCATCTCCTCCACTTCCTCCATAACTTCCAGGTCGAACCCACCTAGTCGTCTTTCCACTGCTCTCCTGTACTCCTCCCTGACTTCCTCCTCCTGCAACCTCTCCACCCTCCTCACCATTCCACCCTCCTCTCGCCTCCCTCCCGCTCTCCTCACCCACTTCTTTTGTATCCTAACCTTAGCTACCACTACATAATGATCAGACAGACCCCCTCCAATACCCCTATACACCCTAGCATCCATCACATATTTCTTCATTCGTTCATCCACACATACATAATCAATCAATGACTTTCGTTCCACCACTGTCTTATCCTTCATTGTCAACATCCGTTTCCACGTGTACCTGTGGATCATTCTGTGTCGGAAGAAGGTGTTGGCTATCCACAGCCTCCTCCCCACACATACGTCCACAAGTGCACTACCATTCCCATTCACCTCTGATGGTACCCCCCACCCTCCCACCACTCCCTCAACTTTCCTATCACCCACCTTACCATTCATATCCCCAATCAGAAATATTCTTTCGTTCTTGTCAAACTTCTCCAGGCACGCCTCCACATTCATCCAGAACTCCTCTTTCTTTCTTTCAAGTATATCCTCTGTCGGGGCATACACGCATACAATCACCCACGTTTGTATTCCTACTTTCATTCTCACCCACACAATCCTTGAACCCACAGACCCATACTCTCTTACACATTCCTTCCATTTGCTACTTACAAACAAACATGCACCTTCTCTCGCTATTCCTTCACTCACTCCAGCACACACACCTATTCCACACTCCCACTCTCTCACATCTGAACCTTTCCATTTGGTCTCTGTCATTCCACATACATCCAGCCTGGCATTCACTAACACTTCCAGAACCTCTCTCTCTTTTGTGCCATCATTCATGCCACTAACATTCCATGTCGCCATTCTCAGAATGTCCGAAGGCATGTCCTTAGTCGGTCGTGGTTCGTCAACGTTGGTTCCGTCCGCATCCGAGGCTGTTCGTTCGTTTTTTGTTGCTTAAATATTTTTTCCGGGTGGGGGTCGCAAGCCCACCGACCCAACCTCTTTAGTCGCCTCTTACGACACGCAGAAGGCACGTGGGGCATATTCTATTCCCTAACCCCCAGGGGTACCTTCAAAATAATAAGTAATAAGTAATTTTCTGTAGAAAAAAAATACTGGTCAAAGACCGGTTTCTCCACTTATTGCAGGCAATATATCGCTCGCCCAGAAAATAAATGACACCTTATTGCGGTTGAGGATCTTATTATCACCAAACTAATGAGGTAAAACGTCTTTAAATCTCTAAACTAATGGAGTGAAACAGGGTTGGTCCTGAAAGAGTCGCCCTGTACCAAATCGGGTAAACAATAATTATGATCATTGCATATTTAGAGTGGTAGGCCTACTTGATGATGAAATTTGGCTGTCTAGTTCTTAGGCTAGAAGGCCAAGGCAACATATATGAAAACTTGTGAGTCATGTACGTGAAATATAACATAATCTATAGATAAAGTGTTCTTCAGAGCTTTATCAGTATATACCCCTCCCTTATGGAGAGTGGGGGTCATCCGCCTTGCTTTCCAACTCTTTAACCCAAGAGTGAACTTATTTCCCCTGTCCTCCTTCTACTCAACAAGTAAGCTCTGGAACTCTCAGTCTGCCTTTCCCTCATCCTATGACTTAACCTGCTTCAAGCTCCGTGTGTCCAGACATTTTTACTCTAACGTACCTTGAATTTGGCTTTCTATCACTCTTTCAACTTTAGTGGTGTGGGGGGGGGGGGGGGGCTTCTTGCAGGTAGCTTTGCCTTTTATCTCCTTCAAGCACATAGAAAAAATGCTCTTGTCGTGTATTCTATATTTTATTAATTTCACCACAACACCAAACACCCCCAATGAAATCAAAGTATGTATGTGATCCACCGGGATTCGAACCTGGGTTATCACACACAGATTTTTGCCACCTTAACCATTACACCACCAGGACGGTTAAAGGTTTATGCACACGCCTACGACTTATCCATTCTCGAATACTGGATATTAATCTAATCATGTTCATATTCCCAACCGCGCTATGGTAGGCCTAATGTTTAAGTGAGAGGAAGGAATATTCATGGGGCACAGAAGAATGATGTGTAGTAATATTTTTTCAATTCTCACATAATGTAATACTTTGAAACATTCCCAAGAACTACATACTGTTACGTGATTCAGTTTTTGTCTTCCCACAATGTCCATTGTCACAGTTTAACTATTAATTGGTGGACTGTACCTATACTGGTGAAATACCGGTACCTAAGCACTATCAACGAGCCAACATATTTATAGATTTCGTATTTGGCAGGAACCTAGGTCTGCAGGGTCATGAAGTATGGAAGAACCCCCAGATCTACCTAATCGGTTCCCAGCCCCTGTGCACTGAGATTCCCGGACTGTCCCTGGGCCAGACCAAGTTATGCCAGCTGTACCAGGACCACATGGGCAGTGTCGGTCGTGGTGCCAAGACCGGCATCCACGAGTGTCAGTGGCAGTTCCGGCACCGTCGATGGAATTGTTCGACGGTTGATGATTCGACGGTGTTTGGGCCTGTTCTTCAGATTCGTAAGTGATCACTTTATCAATACTGTATATATCCACCTTGTAAAGTTTGTTTTATTTGTTTACGTTAGTATTCTCCATTCCTAGTATTGCATATAGGCCTACACGCGCTCACACACCATCAGCCGCTCACGGCGCACAGCTGATCACCACACCGCCAGACGTACGATGAACAGTAACGGGAAAATATGTATAGTGTGCGATATTGGATTCAACAAAAGGAGTACAACGTCACAATGTAGTAGTTGTAATGAAACAGTACACGATCGATGTACTTACATTACTAGCAGAAAAGAAGTGGAATGCGATAAATGTAGGGAAATAGCTATTAAGGGTCCTAAAATCATTTGTGAAATATGTGAATCACTCATAACAAGAAAACAAAGGATCATAAACTGTGTTAAGTGTAAAACTGTAGCTCACATGAAGTGCATCTCTAAGAAGACCAACAGTGAAGAACGGGAATTCCTATGCAACATATGTGCCTTGCATTCATTACCGAATATTAATGTAAATGAACCAATTAGTATTAACAACTCAGAATCCAGCCAGGACACATTCAAAATCAAAGATGAATACAGAGTGTTCACCAACAAAGGGCTCCATCTTATCCACATTAACGCCAGATCAATGTACCATAAATTGTCAGAATTAAACTTGTTAGCTAATAAGGCCAAAGCTTCAATAATTGCAATCACAGAAACCTGGCTGGATTCAAGTATAAACGATGGTGAAATAAACATTCAAGGTTTCAATGTGGTTAGGAATGATCGCAATAGGCATGGGGGAGGAGTATGTCTGTATGTAAAAAACAACCTCACACACACAACCAGGACCGACCTCCATGTAGAAAATCACGAAGCTCTGTGGATCGATCTACGCCTGCCGAGGACAAGACCCAACACAATTGGGGTATGCTATAGGCCACCAGACGACACACAATTCTTGACCAAATTTGAACGAACGTTGTCATCGCTAGACCCTCGGAATGAATCCATCATACTAGGGGATTTTAACCTGTGTTACAAACAACGAAATGATAGGCTTGTACGAGAATATAGGCATATACTGACAATGCACAATCATAAACAACTCATCACAACCCCCACACGTATCTCTGAGAACACTGCCACAATAATAGACCACATAAACTGTAACAGAGAGGACAAAATATCCCAAACAGGGGTTATACAGACTGGGATAAGTGATCACTTCGTCACATATTGCACACGAAAAACCACAAAAATTACCCTAGAGAATCACAAGATTATCAAAACAAGGTCACTCAGAAACTACAATAAAGAAACATTTTTGGACATTTTATGGAATACAGACTGGTCTCCAGTGTTTGGAAGTACACACGTTAATGACGCATGGGTTGGCTTCAGAACCATCATCACAAACATTCTAGACGAAATAGCTCCTCTGAAAGACATACGAATTAAAGCAAGGTCAGACCCATGGATCAACAATGACATACTACACCATCTGGAACACAGAGACAATCTGTTAAAAAGGCTAGCGAAACATAGACAGGATCAAGGTCTGAAACATGAGTTCAACAGGGCCAGGAATAAACTAAGTAGGAAAATAAAATCAGCGAAAACTAATTATTTTCACAATAAGGCAGAGGAATATCAGAATAACCCAAAGAAACTATGGAGGCACCTAAAAACAACAGGCTACAGCAACAAGACAAGGGATTCGTCTAACACTAATATTGCTCTCACCATTAATGATCAGATTTGCCACGATAAACGACAAATTTCAACCTACTTCAACTCCTTCTTCACCTCCATAGCAAACACACTTGCACAGAACCTACCTCAACCTCTCAATAAATACACGACAACAACGGCCACCTTTCGAAATTTCTACAGAGATAAAGACATACACCCAAACACATTTGGATTGCAAAATGTTACACCAAAATACACTTTTGACGAGCTGTCTAACCTAAATGTACATAAAAGCACAGGACCAGACAAAATTCCTGCCAAATTTCTACGAGATGGAGCCATTGGTATAGCAGGCCCCCTAACTCACATCATCAACTTGTCAATTAACACCAACACTGTACCTGCTGAACTGAAGGAAGCTATTGTAACCCCTCTATTCAAGAAAGGAAATAAACTAGAAGTTGGTAACTACAGACCAGTTAGCATATTATGTATTGTATCTAAAATCCTTGAAAGAGCGGTATACACCCAAATTGAACACTACCTCAAACAAAATGATCTATTCTATAAGTTTCAATCAGGTTTCAGAGGCATGTACTCGACAGACTCCTGTCTCATCCACTTAACGGATCACATTCGTAAAGAAATGTCTAAAGGTAACTACACCGGTATGGTTCTTCTTGATCTACAAAAAGCGTTTGACACAGTAGACCATGATATCCTATGTAATAAACTACAAGCAATGGGCATAGGATCTGTGAACTGGTTTAAATCTTATCTTAGTGGTAGAACCCAAAGAGTCAAAATTGATGATAATATATCTGATCCTATGCCAATTAACTGTGGGGTCCCGCAGGGAAGCATCCTTGGTCCCTTACTCTTTCTCTGTTATGTGAACGACATGGAACTGAGCGTCTCATGTAAATTATTACTGTATGCAGACGACAGCGTGCTCCTGGTTTCAGGAAAAGACCCAATAAGTATTGCCGCTTCACTTTCCAAAGAACTAGAATCATGTAGTGAATGGCTAGTGGACAATAGACTATCTCTTCACCTGGGCAAGACGGAAGCCATCTTATGTGGAACAAAACGCAAACTGAAAGACATTGTGGGCTTCTCGGTCAACTGTAATGATATTCCTATAACAACAGTGTCACAAGTTAAATATCTCGGACTAAAACTGGACGCGAGTTTGTCAGGTGAAACAATTTTGGAATCTATCCTGAGTAAGTGTAGAGCATGTATAAAATACCTGTATAGACAGGTGGGATGCTTGCCCGCGGCGACCAAAAAGACCCTCTGCCAAGCGCTTGTTCAATGTCATTTTGACTATTCTGTGTCATCCTGGTACTCTGCATCATCTAAATCAGCACAGCACAAACTTCAGGTCACTCAAAATAAAATGGTTAGGTTCATGCTGAACCTAGGATCCAGATCACATGTTGGCCAGGAACAACTTCAGTCACTAGGTATGCTCAATGTCGCTGACAGGGCCAAACAAATCAGGCTCACTAATGCCTTCAAAATTTTCTGTGACAGAGCTCCAGAGTACCTAAAGAATGATTTTGTTAAAGCAAATGAGAGGAGTGGACATAATACAAGAAACAGGATGTTTAATTTTAAGGTTCCGAGAATCCAAGGACAGGGTAAGCAAACATTCTTCTTCACCGCCATCAAAGACTGGAACGACCTACCCCAGTCAGTCCGTGAAAAGAGAACACTGTATTCCTTCAGACGTAGCCTGAAGGAACACCTGAACCGGACAGCTGCGAGAAGGGAGCACCAAGCTTATGTCTACTACTAAATGCGACATAAGAGATAGACAAACCAAACTGAAATGATTACTGATTACGGATTACTGATATTTACTATAGGATGTAAGGTATCTTAAAATAACCCCCTAGAAATACTTTTTCTAAAGTATCCATTTCTTTATCCTCCCCTTTTTTCCCCAGCTAACCTAATCCCACAAGGACCCCAATGGAAATACGCCTAACGGCCTTATTGGGCTATCCTTAGTTGGAATTATGCAAGGCTGGTACATGTCATATTTGTAACAAACTATGTGGTACCAACTCTGTAAATTGCTAACTGAATAAATATTATTATTATTATTATTATTATTACATAGCTGTAGTTGATCACTGGTATGGTAGCAAGATTTATAGATACGTATTGCACTGTAAGTTACCAAGTAGTTAAGTTAGATCTATAATAGTGGAGAATTTCAAACTTAAATTATATAATTACCCTTTGAATTGACGAGTTGTAAAAAGAGCTCTACATCATGTTGTAATCCATTCAACCTTCTGCATATCTCTTGGCCTTCATGTTTCTATGTCCGTGTTTACTTTACCATAATTTTTACAATAGCAAGCATTGCAAATTATAATTAGATAATTATCGCGAATAGACTCGCAGCGTTATTATTCATAATTTATTAGGGAAAGTGAAGCTCTATGGAATCCTTATAATATACTCACATAGATTCCGTTGTGGTAGAATAGTTTTGATAAGTTTTGTAACTCGATTTTGTCGATATAAATAGTCCCGCGCGTAAACAAACTCAGTCCCGCAATCTTGAGAGCTCTGCTACGGACGTGTTCGAAATGGAGTACACTCGCTAGGGTAAAGTGTTATGTTCTACAAAGATGTTACTGTACGTCTAATATATGAACCCACAGTAGCTGGCATGCAACTTGCAAGGGCTATTGTTGTATCCCACGTACTGGGTCTAGGGCACTCTAGGGTTAGGTTAGGTTAGGTTGTTTGGTTAGGTTAATATACTAGGTCTCGGAAACAAGATTCGTAGTTGCGGTAGTATTTACATAAAAACTATAGTTAACTATCAAATCTATTCTCCCACAGTGGAATCTATGCGAGTATATTATAAGGATTCCATAGAGCTTCACTTTCCCTAATAAATTATGTATAATAACGCTGCAAGTCTTTTCAAAAAAATTACCATTTATTCATGCTTCGAGATAAACACAATAATTTGGCATTAATGTTTCTAAATTTTGAATCAACAGCAAATAGATACATTGAAACACTGGAAACTATCAACTAAAAAGTTCATCTTAGTAATACACCAATGTCCATTAATATAGTTGAAGAACATATAAGGTGATTGTATATTAGGAACAATAGTGAGATGATGTGCATGAACAGGCTTAAGATGTCATGGCCATGTGAAGAGCATAGGTGGCTATAAGTGGGTGTTAAATATGTGTGTCTATGAAAGTGTAGGGAATGTACGAGAGAGGCAGACTAAGGAAAACATGGGATCAATTCTGACCAGTTGATCTCATAAATATCAGTGTAATGAAAAAGATTGATAGATATCAGAACAAATTGGAATCCTATGATTGGGTGATTATTTTAATAATAAAGAACTAAACAGGTGGGAAGGGAGTTGCTAAGCTCATATAAAAAAGTTATAAGGAACCGAGTGTTGATTTATAAAAGAGAACTTTATATTATCCCACTTTCATTTAAATCTGGCCATAATCTGTCAGCGTGTTTGCATTGAAGTTTTGAATCTGACTGTACATTTTCCCCCACAGCAAGTCGTGAGGCAGCTTTTGCACACGCCATCGCCTCAGCCGGTGTGGTTCATAGTGTGTCCCGGTCCTGCCGAGATGGCCAGCTGTCCACCTGCGGCTGCTCCCCGGCTCGCAGACCAAAGGATCTCAACAAAGAGTGGATCTGGGGTGGCTGTGGTGATAATGTTGAGTATGGCTACAAGTAAGTGGCACTGTTTATCATTTGTATTTCTTAATGCATAGTTGGATTTTATTGGATTTCATCAGATGATTACTGTACATCTATAATTTATATCATAGTACAGGTAGTAGTATCAGTAGTATTTTTGGACCCAAAAAGGATGTTCTCGGTCAGCATGGTATACAGGAGATTGGGTAGAAGACAAGGAATGAATAGGATCTAGAAAATGTGTGTGTGTGTATTTACCTAATTGTACAGTAGTATACAGGAGTTGAGCTTATAGGCTCGTATTGTCCCGCTTCCTGAGTTACAATTGTCTAACTTTGCTTTACAAATATGGATATTTTTTGCACACACCACTTTATCTTCTAACTGATTCCATTTATTTATACTTCTGTAAGGGAAACTATACTTTCTCACATCTCCTTTACATCTTCCTTTCATTAGCTTATATCTATGTCATCTAGTTCTACCATTATCCTTCACAATAAAATCCATCTTTCACACCTTCTCAAGTCCTCTCACACATTAATAAATCATAATCATATCACCTCTCTCCCTCCTATCACTTAGAGATGGTAAGTCTAATTTTTAAAATCTCTCCTCATATGGTAATTCTCTCAATTCTGTGATTATCCTAGTTGCACCTCTCTGAACTTTTTCCAGCTTATTTACGTGCTCCAGTCTTGGTCTCACAAATGTTTTTATTATTTTCACCAGCATCTCTTCTTTTATACAAATAGCGGAAATGCTATTTGTATTCTGTTTAACAGTCCATAGGCTTCTCCCACTATCTTATTTATATGATTCTCAGGTGAAAGATCATTCCTGACAGTTATCCCTAAGTCCTTTTCTTTCTCTGATGGGTTAATAGTTTTCCTAACTTAC
>JBAKBP010038718.1:0-15827 GCA_037953745.1 Lithodes maja
CTGGCCAGTGGTACAATCGCCTGCACAAGTAATGTCCTGAGTGTGGTCCTACGTCCTAAATGGCAGCATTACAGGCGACCCTATTTTGGGCTGCCTCTGATAAATTTGAGACATTAATGCATTATGGTCTTGTATGCCAGTCCCAGGAGAGTGAAGGGAATGCCTATGTGTATATGGGCAGTGCAGTATATGTTTATTTCATATTTATGCAAACTTTTCCTTGTTTGGAGAGTTGCCATTCAAAATCTCGGCATAAACCGTAAAGAGGTGTAATACAGTATATTATAATTGAAACCATTGGCATTATCTGATTTTTGAAGAGGTTTTGTATGGCAGCCCTCATTTCTATACAGTTTGCTTGGATGAAACAGCATAATAGTCACTGCTCGTCACAAGTAACTGCTTAAGACGATTATATTTAGATTAGGAAGGGTATATGGAAGTCAGAGGGTTAAATGAGAGTCTTTACCCTTCAAATTCCCACAGATCCTTTCTTAAACTATTCAACTTGATAACGATAATATGTGTTTAGCTACCTTCAGACCATTTGATTCAACTTTGGAAGAACGTGATAAGAGCTAGAGGGTTAATTGAACGCATCTATTATCTTTAGATTCTTAGAGGTCCTTCCTAAGCTGAGGAAAATAGTGTGCAGGTACCTAAATAAAGTAAAAATTGGCATCATCTGTTTGGAAGGGGTAATGATAACGTCGGCTTTTCTATTTACCCGTACAGTACCAGTAACGTCCTTTTATTCTGGCAATGATTAGATGATTATATTAAGCTTAGGAAGAACCTTTAACCATGAAAAGGCCACACACTATTTCACTTTATCCTTCTAGCTACAACAGATCCTCCCTAAGCTGTATAAAATTGTCTAATAGTTGCCAGAATATGATGCTAAGGACGTCACTGGTACAGAAGGGGTTAATATCAATACTCTGCGTATTAGTTTTTAATAAGCTGTCTGCCAATGTACATGAACCCATTATTCATTGTTTCCTTTTCTATTGAGATTGTTTCCCCGATTATGATGTTGATTATTGATGTGGTAATGTTTTATGTAATGTCGGTAATGATACTTTCAGAGGGAAGTTTATCATGTTATCCAAATGAATTATCCATGCATTTTTAAAATATACTGTAATTCAATTCCATCCTCAACCAATCAAATAAAAACATTGTATGGTAGGGTCGACTAGTCAGTGCGTACATGATGCTCCAAAATGATAGTGCGAACTATTTGGACCACCACATACATAATAATGGTAGTGCATACTAATTGGACCACCACATACATAATACTAGTGCGTACAAATTGGCCCACCGCGTACATAACAATAGTGCGTACTAATTGGACCACCACGTACACAATGGCTAGTCTACTCTAATTGTCTTCTATAGGTGGAGCGCACAGTCATGGCTAACAGTCGGGTCCTACATTCACAATTTATGCTCGGGTTATCTCGTTAAGGGGGGGAGGGGGATTTTTCTGGACCCTCTTCTCCCTCATGTTTAGTCCCATTGGTTGAGATATTAAAATGTTCACCAAATTAGTTGGCAATTTTAAGATCTTTCCCTCCATTTCCGTGTCAATTGACCACTTGCGAGTTTCGTTCTTTAAGGAAGTTGGAGCAGTAGACATTGATATTAAGCAGAATGAACAGCTAAAATACAGTTGTAGTGCATCTATCAATACAGTATATAAATCCCAATTCCACATACTTTCTATTCATCAAAAACTAACATTATTATTGTATATCTGTTTAATATCGATGTTTAAGGCTCGAACTTCCTTATAGCCTGAAACTCGTAAGTGGTCAATTTCAAGACCTTTCATACCATTTAGGTGTCCGCTTTTTCCTTGCAAGCAATAACGAGCCTGCAATTTAGGAGGAATTTGACCGAGTCGTGAACTTTTGAAGGTGGGACCCCGCTTTTGTGCATGGGTGTACAGTTGGTCCCATGAATTTTTCCAACTACATGATTTTATGTATGGAAGGATAAACAATATGCAGTGTAATTAAATTTTGAGTATATATTTTTTAGGCTATACTTAATTCATATATGGTGAATACACAGATTTATATCATGTTATTCATGTAAGTCAGGCATGGTATTTATATTTCTATATACTAATTTAAATTGAAGACTTGCAAAACCAACCAAAACCAGGAACTGCACAATAATAAGACAAAGACACTTATAAAAATCACTGTGGAAACTATGTATTGAAGATTAAGCAAAACGATATTACGAAATATAAAACAACATACAAATACTTATCAAATTATTCATGTAAGTCCTATAATATAAAGATTCATCAAATTATTCATGTAAGTCCTGCTATTCTCATGTCTATATATAATATCCTGGAGTGGATGAATGAATGTGGTCAACTGTACACTAGAGTCTTAGAGTGGTGAGTGATATGTGACCTTCTATAAGTGCTGTGCCCCCAGTATCTTTACACTAACGTCGGGTATTGCCACACAGCCATTCTATGTATACAATTGAAATACTCTTTTCATGAAGTCTTTGCTTACATATTTTTGTACAAATAAACATGCATAACGAATTGTGGAATATTTCATTTCATCCAAAACACCGATGGACTATACATAATAAGAAAAACGGTCCCTGGACTATAGCCTTGGGTCCAAAAACACCCCTAGACTATAGTCCAGTGGTCCCAAAACACCCCTGGACTATATAGCCTTGGGTCCAGAAACACCCCTGAACTATAGCCTTGAGTCGAAAAACACCCCTGAACTATATAGCCTTGGGTCCAAAAACACCCCTGGACTATAGCCTTGAGGTCCAAAAACACCCCTAGACTATAGTCCAGTGGTCCAAAAAACACCCCTGGACTATAACCTTGGGTCCAAAAACACCCCGGGACTATACATATATATATATATATTTTTCTATGTGATTGAGGGAGGCAAAAGGCAGAACTGCCTATAGCGAGTGCCTCCCCCATAATTGAAAGAGTGACAGGGCCAAAATCAAGGGACGTTCGAGCCAAAATGCCTGGACACACAGAGTTTGAAGCAATTTAAGTCATATGAAGAGGGAAAGTCTGATTCTGGGAGAGAGTTCCAGAGCTCAGCTGTTGAGTAGGAGTGTTTGAGAGTAACGTTTCACTCTTGGGTTGGAGAGTTGCACAGAGTAAGGGTGGGATTGAGTTGCAAGACGGGTACCACGTGCCCTACGTAAAGGAGGTGGTATACACTGGGAAAGCTCTGAGGAACACTGATTATTATAGTACCGGTAGCGATAGAATAGCGAGAGAGATGCAACATTGCGGCGAAGAGAGAGAGATTGCAGAGAGTTGGTGAGTGGACGGGAGTTATGATACGAAAGGCCTTCCTTTCAACTTTGTCTAGGAGAGTGGTGTGAGAGGAACCTCCCCACACATGTGAACAATACTCAATACAAGGATGCACTATGCCCCTGTACAGAGCAAGAAGCTGTGCAGGGGAAAAGAACCCCCTAAGGCGGTTGAGCACACCCAGCTTCTGGGAGGCTGCCTTAGCAAGACTGGTAATATGGTCCTTCCAACTGAGAGCAGAAGAAAAGGAGACACCAAGAATATTGAGAGAAGATGAAAGATTGATTTTTGTATTGTTGAAGAATAAGGGATAGTCCGTTGGGAGTTCCTTACGGGTAGAGAGATGGAGAAATTGGGTTTTGGAAGCATTAAAGGTAACAAGGTTTTCTCTGCCCCAATTGGAGATAGTATATAGATCAGAATTTAAGAGTTCTATGGCTTCATTACGTTTGACGTTGAGGGATTGCTGGCTGGGGCATTCTGAAAAACTAATGGAGTAGTGTAAGGTTGAGTCATCTGCGTATGAATGGATGGGAATTGAGGTACAGTTGAGATCATTTATAAAAATTAGAAAGAGAATAGGAGATAGAACAGAGCCCTGAGGAACACCGGAATTTATAGGGTGAGGAAGTGAACAATGACCGTCCACAACCGCGGCTATGGAACGGCCGGAAAGGAAATTAGAGACAAAGGCACTGATGGAGGGATAGAAACCGAAGGAGGGTAGTTTAGAAATTAAAGATTTGTGCCAGACTCTATCGAAGGCTTTCGATATGTCTAGTGCAATAGAAAAAGTCTCACCGAATTCACGAAAGGAGGATGACCAAGAGTTAGTAAGATATGAAAGAAGATCACCAGTAGAGCGACCCTTAAGGAAGCCCCATACTGGCGATCTGAGAGCAGATTATGAGAAGAGAAATGCTTAAGAAATTTGGAAGCAAGAATAGTTTCAAAAACTTTAGAAAGACAAGAGATAAGAGCAATTGGACGATAGTTGGAGGGTTGAGAGCGGTCACCCTTCTTTGGGACAGGTTGAATGTGAGCAAATTTCCAGCATGAAGGGAAGACGTTAGAGGATAGACAGAGACGAAAGAGTTTGCCTAGGCAGGGAGTCAGCACGGAAGCACAGTTTTTGAGAACAACAGGAGGAACACCGTCCGGACGGTACGCCTTATTAGTATTAAGCCCAGAGAGGGTAGAAAGTACATCTTTAGAAGAGATTAGGGTATTAGGCATAAGTAAGAGAGAGGAGGATGGAGAGGGAGGAATAGCACTGGAATCATCCAAGGTGGAGTTTCTAGCAAAAGTTTGAGCGAAGAGTTCAGCTTTGTCAGAGGAAGAAGTGATGGTTGTGCCATCAGAGTGGAAAAGGGGGGGGGGGGGAAAGACTAGGAAGAGAAATTGTTGGAGAGGTTTTTGGCTAGATGCCAGAAAGCCTGGGAAGAGCTAGAGTTGGATAGTTCAGTGCATTTATTATTGATGAAAGAGTGTTTGGCAAGTCGAAGAACAGATTTGGCTTGATTCCGGGCAGAAACATAGGAAGAATGAGAGTCTTTCGTTTTAAGGCCTCGGTACCGTTTGAATGCTTCCTCCTTATTGCGGACAGCAGTAGAACAGGCGTAAGTAAACCAAGATTTTTTAGCATTAGTCTGAGAGAAAGAGAATGGAATGTATGCTTCCATGCCCGATAGGATTACCTCGGTAATGAGTTCAGCACTCTCCGAGGGTGCCCGGCCACGGAAGCAGAAATAATTCCATGGGAAATCAAAGAAGTACTGCCGGAGAGCCTCCCAGTCGGCAGCGCCTAAGTGCCACAAGCGCTGCCGGCTAGGAGGATCGGGTGGCCGTACTGGAGAGATAGGACAGGCGACAGAGATAAGTTTATGGTCGGAGGAGCCCAAAGGAGAGAAAAGATCAACAGTATAAGAAGAAGGGTTAGAAGTTAGAAACAAGTCAAGAATGTTGGGCCGATCTCCGATGCGATCCGGGATACGGGTGGGTTGCTGAACTAACTGCTCTAGGTCATTTAGGATAGAAAAGACGTAAGCTTGTTCACCAGCTGGGTCAGTAGTGTGAGAGGAGAGCCATTGGCGGTGGTGAACGTTGAAATCTCGTAAGATGAAGATTTCTGAGAAAGGAGAAATGGATAGAATGTGTTCCACTGTAGAGTTTAAATAGTCAAAGAATTTGAGAAAGTTGGTAGAGTTATGGGAAAGATAGACAGCACAGAAATATTGAGTAAGATAATGACAGGAAACTTTGAGCCATAAAGTTTAGAATTCAGAGGAGTCGAAATCGGGAACACAAGAGCAAGTGAGTTTGTTGTGCACATATGCACAACATCCGCCTTTGGCTTTGAAACTAGAATAGAGAAAGTAGGAGGATACAGAGAAGGGGCTGCTGGATGTTGCTACAGACACCTGAGTTTCGGTGAGGAAGAGAAGATCAGGTTTGTAGGAGGAGAGATGGTGTTCAACAGAGTGAAAGTTAGAGGAAAGTCCGCGAATGTTGCAGAAATCAATAGAAAGAGTAACAGGCCGAGGTCCAGGTAATTTTGTGGGGTCGTCAGGGGATGGTCGGTCGGGTGTGGAGGCATTTATGGTCCCCATCCCCATCCCCGTCCCCGTCCCCCCCCCCCCCTTGGGGACTCCGAGGCTGGGCTATAATTAATCATTTAACAAAAATTGGTGTGGAGGAATGAAGTGTGGTGTGCATGTTTAGTGTAGTGAAGTGGATAGGAAGAGAAGGTGTTTGTGAGAGCTAGCTGGATTGCTCTCAGTGTAAATGAGGTACAAAGAAAATCAGTAAGAGAGGCCAAGCAAATGAAACAGGAGTTCCAGCGACTCTTTATCACATGCCTATAATCTCACCTGGGTCTAGCCCTGATCGATTGGTGCCTACAATCTCCCCACTTGTTACTTGTTACTTGGTGTGGAGTTTCTCAGCCGCGCTCCGTCACTAGATGTGACGCTCGTCGCAGCTGCCCTTTAAACCATCTAGCACTTGTAGTCTTGTCTCACAGTGCCATCTTCTAAGTCATAACACTCCCTGAACAAATGTGTTTTTAGTGACTTTTTAAAGGCCTTTATGTTCGCACACCTTTTCACATTAACTGGTAGATTATTATAAAGTCTCGGTGCACTCTTTTCGAAGGCCCTAAATCCAAATTCATGATTGCACCGTGGCTCATTCAATTGATGCAGCACGTTGCCATGTCTCAGCATCATATCAGTGCCAACATGAAGTCTTCCAATAAGTCTCGCACATATTCCGGCTTTCCAAAGTTCAAAGCTTGATACACTATAACACACAGTTTGAATATGATCCTCGCTTTCACCGGCAGCCAATGCAGGTCAATTAATGCCGGCGTTATACTCGCACGGAATGGTAACCCACTGTACCCTTGGGGTCCTATAATACTCCTGGACTATAGCCTTGGGGTCCAAAACACCACTGGACTATAGCCTTGGGTCCAAAAACACCCCTGGATTTTAGTCCAGATGTCCAAAAACATCCCTGGACTATAGCCTTGGGTCCAAAAACACCCCTGGACTTTAGTCCAGATGTTCCAAAACACCCCTGGACTATAACCTTGGGGTCCTAAAACATCCCTGGACTATAGCCTTGGGTCCAAAAACACCCCTGGACTATAGCCTTGGGTCCAAAAACACCCCTGGACTATAACCTTGGGGTCCTAAAACATCCCTGGACTATAGCCTTGGGTCCAAAAACACCACTGGACTATAGCCTTGGGTCCAAAAACACCCCTGGATTTTAGTCCAGATGTCCAAAAACATCCCTGGACTATAGCCTTGGGTCCAAAAACACCCCTGGACTTTAGTCCAGATGTTCCAAAACACCCCTGGACTATAACCTTGGGGTCCTAAAACATCCCTGGACTATAGCCTTGGGTCCAAAAACACCCCTGGACTATAGCCTTGGGTCCAAAAACACCCCTGGACTATAACCTTGGGGTCCTAAAACATCCCTGGACTATAGCCTTGGGTCCAAAAACACCCCTGGACTATAGTCCAAGGGTTATAAAACACCCCTGGACTATATATAGTCCAAGGGTTATAAAACACCCGTGGCTTAACCTCTGAAGTGCGCACGGGGGTAAATGAAAACGTCCCCCTGTGCTGACGTATTTGAGGTTTTTCGTCACTAAAATATTCATTGTACCATTAATAGCATTAATAATTATCCATATGCGCCTATTATGGGTTGATTATAAAGGTATTAACCTGAAACAACAATAAAACGAGTGAAAACAGCGTTTGGATGGTCAAAATCGGAGATATAGCCCGCGAGTTGTATAATGTATGGGTGAGGCAAGCTACCTTCCCGCCAATTTTCCCCAAGGCCACTGCGACACAGTCGATCGATACTCTCTCTCTCTCTCTTGCACTCGATGGCCATCAGTGATGACAACACCCTGCTTGCAACTCGCTAATGTTAGCACGAAAATATACCTCAGAATAAGGGAATAATAGGGAAAATAGGTGATAACTGAGGAATAGGAGGAAAGTGGGGAAGGAGGGGAGGTAGAGGACTGAGATTTTGCATGGCCCAGGGGCCAAACAAAAATAAAAAAATAAAAAAATAAAAATAATTTTTTTTTTTTTTTCGATGTAAAAAGTTGATTTTTAGTTTTACTTACTCCAGAGAGTCTTCCCGCAGTCCGCCGGGGGAACTCTTAAGAGTCTTCCCGCAGCTCCCGGGTTAAGGGCTGATAGGCGTATTTATTTCCTATCTATCTATCTATCTATCTATATGCTCTGGCCCAATCCCCATTTTGGGGGTAGCCGACTCAAGACAGAGCAAGAACAGGGAAAACACAAAAACAACATAAAACAAAAAATAAACACAGATAAAAAGCACAAACTCACACACATCCAGGTCACCCAGGAGAAGACCCAGAGACCAGGGTTACCAAGGTCGCTCCAGCACTCCCCCAGCCCCTGACCACCCGGAGAGGTTCCGATCTCGGCAGGCAGACATGCAGCGGAGCCAAAGCCACAAGCCCTCCCACCACACTTCCAGGCACACCCTTCATATTAATCGTCCCCCCGGGCCAGGCGCCTGATGGACTATTATCTAGTCGAACTTGCGCCCGACCCCTTACTCCAAATGACCACGTGTTCACTCAACTATTCACAAGCATTCTCCATTCACTCCTGTCCACCACCAGGACTTATATATATTTTAATATTTTTTTTTTTTCACTACACCTCCATCAAGTTTTAACCGCCCCACCCCAAGACCTTCCTTCAAAAATTGTTTACATTTTTCGATAGTAAAACATGTAATGTCCCAGCCGAAGGCCGATTCTCCATAAATGTTATGCTCGCTCGCTCGCCAGGAAAAAAATCGACACCTAAATGATATGAAAAGTCTTAATATTGACAAATAAATGGAGCGAAAGGACTTAAAATCGACAAACTACTGGACCGAACATCATAACATCTGATAACTAATGGGGCTAAACATGAGGAAGAAGGGGGACCATAAAATCGACCCACCTCCCCTGAAAAAAAACACCCCTGCACTAGAAGGTACAGTTTTAACCCCTTCAGCATGATGACGCCCTTTAACCCCTTCTGTACCGGCGACGTCTTCTTAATGTTAATCTAGCTATATTTAGACCATTGTGTGCAGTTTAAGAAGGATCTGTGGTAGTAAAAAAAGGTTAATTGTGATAGTTCGAAGCCTAGTAACTGCTGGAGTCCCTATATAAGCTGAATAAAATCGCCTACTAGTAGCCAGTATAAAGTTAAAATGACAACACCGGTACACAAAGGGTTAACCTCAGATTCTGGCTATAATTAGACGATTTAATGCAGTTGAAGAAGAGCCTATGTTATGGAGAGGGATTCATGGGGACCGTAGAGGTAGATTATAAGTTAACCCCTTCTTCACCGGCGACGTCTTTTCCATTTTATTCTAGCTATATATAGACGATTTTATGCGGTTTAAGGAGGATCTGTGGTAGTAAAAAGGGTTGAGTGAGATAGTTCGAAGCCTGTTGATTGCCGGAGGCCCTATTTAAACTGAATAACATCGTCTAATAGTAGCCAGAATAAGTTAAAAGAACGTCACCAGTACAGAAGGGGTTAAAGAAAATCGTTTAATGGTAACCAGAATAGGATGAAAAAAGACATCATCGTGTCAAATGTTGCCACCAGAATTAATGGGAGACGGTTGTGTAATGCCCTCGAAAATGTCCCGCACCCACAATAATACTAACCCGAGTTGACGTCAGGTATAGCGTAAAATAGTCGGAGATGGTAAGTCCAATAAACTCATCACGTGATAACACCACGAGACTATCACCTGGTTCTTAAAAATCGGACTAAGGTTGCTATACTTTTAGTACGTCCGTGGTAGTACAGTGGGTTAGCACGCGGGCCTGGTGGTGATGGTTGGGTCACTAACCAGGGTTCGAACCCCACCCAAGGCATCTCAAAACCTGTGGGTTTTTAGGGGGGTTAAATTCCCTTCAGAGGTTCGTACCCCGCGCCAGGTACCAGGAAAAGTTGATCCTAAAGGTAGCCTGGGGATATTTCAGGAGACCATGAATTCCCTTCACACCCAGCATTTCATTGGTGGCAGTCACGGAACGTGATCTGGTAGCTACATAGAGCACCCATCACGCGGACCCTAACAATATTGAGATTGCTGAGGTGATACAGCTACGATACCTTACGACCTTAAAATAGGCTAGGGACTAGCCTAGTTAAAGAAGGATGTAATGTAATGCCCTCGAAAATGTCCCGCACCCACAATAATACTAACCCGAGTTGACGTCAGGTATAGCGTAAAATAGTCGGAGATGGTAAGTCCAATAAACTCATCACGTGATAACACCACGAGACTATCACCTGGTTCTTAAAAATCGGACTAAGGTTGCTATACTTTTAGTACGTCCGTGGTAGTACAGTGGGTTAGCGCGCGGGCCTGGTGGTGATGGTTGGGTCACTAACCAGGGTTCGAACCCCACCCAAGGCATCTCAAAACCTGTGGGTTTTTAGGGGGGTTAAATTCCCTTCAGAGGTTCGTACCCCGCGCCAGGTACCAGGAAAAGTTGATCCTAAAGGTAGCCTGGGGAAATTTCAGGAGACCATGAATTCCCTTCACACCCAGCATTTCATTAATGTAATGCCCTCGAAAATGTCCCGCACCCACAATAATACTAACCCGAGTTGACGTCAGGTATAGCGTAAAATAGTCGGAGATGGTAAGTCCAATAAACTCATCACGTGATAACACCACGAGACTATCACCTGGTTCTTAAAAATCGGACTAAGGTTGCTATACTTTTAGTACGTCCGTGGTAGTACAGTGGGTTAGCGCGCGGGCCTGGTGGTGATGGTTGGGTCACTAACCAGGGTTCGAACCCCACCCAAGGCATCTCAAAACCTGTGGGTTTTTAGGGGGGTTAAATTCCCTTCAGAGGTTCGTACCCCGCGCCAGGTACCAGGAAAAGTTGATCCTAAAGGTAGCCTGGGGAAATTTCAGGAGACCATGAATTCCCTTCACACCCAGCATTTCATTGGTGGAAATGTAATGCCCTCGAAAATGTCCCGCACCCACAATAATACTAACCCGAGTTGACGTCAGGTATAGCGTAAAATAGTCGGAGATGGTAAGTCCAATAAACTCATCACGTGATAACACCACGAGACTATCACCTGGTTCTTAAAAATCGGACTAAGGTTGCTATACTTTTAGTACGTCCGTGGTAGTACAGTGGGTTAGCGCGCGGGCCTGGTGGTGATGGTTGGGTCACTAACCAGGGTTCGAACCCCACCCAAGGCATCTCAAAACCTGTGGGTTTTTAGGGGGGTTAAATTCCCTTCAGAGGTTCGTACCCCGCGCCAGGTACCAGGAAAAGTTGATCCTAAAGGTAGCCTGGGGATATTTCAGGAGACCATGAATTCCCTTCACACCCAGCATTTCATTGGTGGCAGCTAGGGAACGTGACCAGGTAGCTACGTGGAGCACCCGTCACGCGAACCCTATACCAACAATATTGAGATTGCTGAGGTAATACAGCTACGATACCTTACGACCTTAAAATAGGCTAGGGACTAG
Source organism: Lithodes maja (assembly GCA_037953745.1). Classification (NCBI taxonomy): domain Eukaryota; kingdom Metazoa; phylum Arthropoda; class Malacostraca; order Decapoda; family Lithodidae; genus Lithodes; species Lithodes maja. Next base: position 11,429 of record JBAKBP010038718.1, read on the forward strand.
CCTAGTTAAAGAAGGATGTAATGTAATGCCCTCGAAAATGTCCCGCACCCACAATAATACTAACCCGAGTTGACGTCAGGTATAGCGTAAAATAGTCGGAGATGGTAAGTCCAATAAACTCATCACGTGATAACACCACGAGACTATCACCTGGTTCTTAAAAATCGGACTAAGGTTGCTATACTTTTAGTACGTCCGTGGTAGTACAGTGGGTTAGCGCGCGGGCCTGGTGGTGATGGTTGGGTCACTAACCAGGGTTCGAACCCCACCCAAGGCATCTCAAAACCTGTGGGTTTTTAGGGGGGTTAAATTCCCTTCAGAGGTTCGTACCCCGCGCCAGGTACCAGGAAAAGTTGATCCTAAAGGTAGCCTGGGGATATTTCAGGAGACCATGAATTCCCTTCACACCCAGCATTTCATTTTCGAGGGCATTACAGGTTGATTTTTCTGGCCCTCCTTCTCCCTCATGTTTAGCCCCATTAGTTTTCAGATTTTAAGACGTGCGGCTCATTAGTTTGGTGATTTTAAGACTTCGCCCCATTTCTTTGTCAATATATTAAGACCTTTCGTGCCATTCAGGTGTCTTATTTTTTTCTGGCGACCGATAGCGAGCCTGTAATTTATGAGAAATCGACCGGGACATATTTCTACCAAAAAATTTACAAATTTGTCTCGAAGGGGTCTTGGGGGTATTTTTAAAAGTTTGATGGAGGTCTTGGAAGGAAACTAAAGAATATAATAAACAAATAAATAAATGAACAAATACATACAAAGCTGCTCTCAAATACCTGAACATTATTGAAGTGGACGGGTCTTGCCTAGCTTGATTATTGATTGCCTAGCTTGACGGGTTGATTCCCGAAGGGAAGTAGAGAAAACCTAATATTTAGTAGGGGCCCCTTCATCATTGACGATGTTGCTTATTAGTATAATAGTCTCCATTCAACACCCACGTCAGTCATTTGAATCAACCGCCGCGAGGAAGAAAGAGATTCATCTTCATAAGTGCAACGCTACTTCTCTTATGGTGTCGTCATAATGATCGGGTACCCACTACGAAAAAACTTCGTAAACAAAATAAGAGAACAAGAAAGGGATTTTTTTTCCCTTCATAACACTGTTATTAACACGCTTCCCACATTCGGTGGATTTCTCGCGATGTGGCTTCTTGCCGTCTCTAGCCAAGCGCAACGATTCCTCCTTCAATGCTATATCAAGATCACTCAAAATAACAGCGAATGGGAAGGGGATGGTTGGGAGGGACATCGTCGTCAATGATTCCGGGGTCCCTACTAAATATTAGGTTTTCTCTACTTCCCTTCGGGAATCAAACCTATAATTTAATAGTGGCCCCTTCATCATTGACGATGTTGCCTGAATTCCAAGACTGGAGGGGGACATTCGCAGTATCCCAAACTCCTAAAAACTGCATGGTTAAATCCAGAATTCTCATAACAGAAAAAGTTCTTTGTATATGTAGTTGTGCATACAACTTAGTAAAAAATATAGATAGAGTGTGAGCAGCGCGTTGCTTCAAAGAAGCCTGCTCCAACAACAGAGTCCTCATCTATGAGGTGTGTGTTGTAAGGGGTGAGATAGAGTTAACCCGGCAAGCGCGATAGGCCTCACGGAAGGCTTTCTATAGCGAACGCGATAGGCCTCACGAAAGCAGGATTTTTAAAGGCGTACCAAAACGGCGCCACGCTGTCTAGCGAGTCACAAATTCCGCCACGTTTAGTGCGACATGGTACCTCTCGATGCCACCCACCACCAGCCGCCGCACGCACCCCACACAGTCTACACACGCAGTACGCTCTCAGTCATTATGGAGCCTACACGCTCCCGTGACTCGCTCCCTGTTGACTCGCCCAACCCTGTTGCTGGCGGTGTTAGTGCTCGTGGCAGGACACGAACACGTGCCAGGGACCCCTCCTACGTATATACTTCTGAGGAGGATGAGCCAGTGCAGCCAAGAAGACCTACACGTGCTGGGACAAGCACGACACGTGGTGGGAGAGGCACGACACGAGCAACAAGCACGAGGAGTGTGAAGAGGTCATTGTCCTCAGCATTTGCTCTGACAACTGCTACCACAACAACTACTGCCTCTACTGTTGTAGCAACGACGCCCACGGCGCCCACCACCACCACAGGAAGTACAAGTGGCCGTCCTGGGGATGCAGGAGCATCGGGGGTGGTAGTTGGAAGGAAGGGTAAGGGAAAAGGTCACCCTTATCAGTTCAAGAGGAGTAAGGTGACACCTCCCGCCTCTACCACCCCCGCGTTGCCGCCACCACCACCACCACCACCGCCGCCACCACCACCACCCACCACGGCCGCCCCTGCACCACTGCCCACCACGGCCGCCCCTGCACCACCGCCCACGCACGCCCACGCCCCTGCTCCACCACCCACGCCCACCCATGCCCCTGCTGATGTTGGAGGACCTCGTAGAGTTGTGACAGCCGGTCTAACGCCATCTAAGTTTGACGCCCTCCTCTTCCCTCCGGACTCCTCTGACGACGACGCTGCAGAAGGGGAAGCCTTCGATCCCAGGAACTATGGCTGGGGTGGTGATAGTGGGAGCGAGTCTGAGGAGGATGAAGACCGATATGAGGGAGGTGCAGAGGATTCGGAAGACGACGATGTACTTCTGCACCGTAGCCATGACCAAGACCTGTCTGACGACGACGAAGGTGCAGACGACGTGGCTGACGGAGGGGCTGATCCTGATCCCCCACGGCCGTATACGTTTGCCTGGTCTGAAGGGTCCCATTTCCAACCAGATTTGCACCAGTTCAATGGTAATCTGGCTGGTTCAACAGCAGACTGGCCCTGCAATGACCAGTCCACCGAATCTGACTTCTTCTGTGCATTTTTTGACCAGGAGGTATTATCTCATCTCGTTTCCCAAACCAATGGCTATTTTACCTGGGTGAGGGAAAGAATTGATATGATATCTCCTAGAGCAAGAATTCGTGCATGGGTCGATACGACTGTCCCTGAGCTCCTTGTGTTCTTTGCGTTGTTGCTCATCATGCCTCTCTGCAGGAAGCATGTAATGGAGCATTATTGGAAGCACGACCCAATCATCAACACCCCAATTTTCCGGAAATATATGGCTCGTGATAGATTTTTCTTGCTTCTGCGATTTTTGAACTTCGCAGACAATAATAATCCAAACAGAGCTGATAGAATATGGAAAGTTCGGGATGTGTTGACCATGTTGTTGCAAAGGTACAGGAAATTCTTCTACCCCTTTGCCAACCTGGTGATTGATGAGTCGCTCGTGCTTTTCAAAGGACGCCTGGTGTTCAAGCAGTACATCCCCTTGAAGAGACACAGGTTCGGGATCAAGATTTTTGTGTTGTGCGATTGTGAAAGTGGCATAGTGCTCGACATGATCGTATACACCGGCACTGATGTAGACATTCCAAAAGTCGGTGGCAACGACCCATTGGGCATGTCAGGGCACATTGTGAAGAAGATGCTGGAGCCCTACCTGAACAAGGGGCACACGTTGTACACCGACAATTGGTATACAAGTCCTGCACTCTGCCAGTTCCTCCACGACAACAAAACGGGGTCATGTGGGACTGTCAGAACTAACAGGAAGTTCATGCCTAAGTTCCAAGGCAATCGTATAGAACTGGACAACCCCTCCCACAGTGACACCGCTTCTGATGACGACTTGGCAGAGGAACAAAGGCTCCGCAGACAGGAACGACCAAAAAGAAAGAAGAAAGAGCACTACAAACAGCTTGAGAAGTCGGGGAAAGTTCTGGCGGTAAAGTGGCTCGACAAGCGACCAGTCCACCTGCTTTCGACTGTCCATACAGGTGCCCAAGTGGACTCTGTTAAATTCCACTACCGTACCAAGAAGTCTATCCAGAAACCTGATATGGTGGTGGATTATACCAAGTACATGCGCCTTGTGGACAAGTCTGATTGCCAGCTTGCAGGCGTTGAGTGTCTACGAAAAACAGTGAAGTGGTATCACAAGCTTTTCCTTCACTTTGTTGACATCACGATGCTCAACGCGTACAACATGTGGCTGGTAAAAAAAGACATGGCCCCGAACAAAAAACTCAAGTTCAGGGAGTTTATTTACAACGTCGCCTACCAACTCCTAGAAAAACACCAACCAGTCTCCGGTCACAGGGGTCGCCGTGCAGTCAACCTCCCAGACAGAGTCATTGATGGGTTTGACAAACACTACCCTATCCACACCGAGCTATCTGGCACCCGGAGGCTGCAAGTACAGTGCCAGGTCTGTGCCCACTCCACCAGAAAGCCACCAAAAAGAAGCAGAGTCACATCAATGTGCAAGGAATGCAACGTTGGGTTGTGTTTGGGCGAGTGCTTCAGGGACTACCACTCACTCAAGTACTACTAGGAG
>JBAKBP010038719.1:0-15827 GCA_037953745.1 Lithodes maja
CTGGGAGTAACAATATCGAGTAACCTAAAACCGAGTCAACAATGTTCAGAAGTTGTTAAGAAGGCAAACAAAATAATTGGCTTTATAGGCAGGTCATTTGAGCATAAATCCAAAGAAGTCATCCTAACCCTTTACAATTCCTTAGTCCGCCCTCTTCTGGAATACTGCGTTCAATCCTGGTGCCCTTATTACCAAAAAGATATAAACAAGCTAGAACGAGTTCAACGTAGAGTTACCAAAATGATACCTAGCCTAAAGAACAAACCATACGAAGAGCGTCTTAGAGAATTAAATCTATTTCCTTTAACCCAGCGCAGATTAAGAGGCGACTTAATTCAAGTGTTCAAAATCATCAAAGGCATCGACAATATGAACTGTAGTAAGTACTTCACTATCGACCAATCTAATTACACACGGGGAAACGGTTGCAAAATTATTGGTAAATCTTTTAACTCGCACGAATCTAAGAATTTCTTCTTCAATCGAGTTGTCAACTTGTGGAATGGGCTTCCCCGAAACGTTATAGACTGCAGCACCGTTGATTCATTTAAATTCCGCCTAGACAAATATCTCGCATCAAACCCGCGACTGACTGCGTTTGTAAATGAATAACTTTATCCTCCCCTCAGTTACTAACCCATATGTCCCCTACTAACTTCCTAGTCCTGCCACGTTAGTGGCAGGGCAGTAGTTCCCTTTCCAATGTTCCCTTACCCACTCTAAACCACTGTTTGGACACTTGATCCTCAGTGTTTTGGAGGACAAGCAGCCTAGAAGGGTCACTAGATCTGTTGTTGCTTGATTTCCTTTGTACTCCTCTCACTTCCTCATGAATCCTGAATACAACATGATTTCCTCCTCTCCACCTCCTCCTCTCCTCTCTTCCTCCACCTCCTGCTCTCCTCTCTTCCTCTTCCTCCATCTCTCTTTTCTCCAATGCTTCCTTTTCCATGCTTTCTCCTCCTTCCCTCGCTTTCCCCTTTTACATTTTTTCCTCCACCCCTCTTTCTTCTCGTTATTTCGTATGTGTCCTTATTTTTTTCTCCCTTCCAGCCCTCTCTTCTTTTTAGCATTCCATGTGTCCTCTCTTTATCGTTGGCTCCTTCTCTCTCTGCTTTATCCCCTCCTCTCTTCCTTCTTCTCCCTCCCTTTTTTGTCTTCCCTCTTCTCCATTTTCTCTCCCTCCCATTCTCTTCCTTCTCCTCCACTTTCTTCTCTCCCCTCCCCCCACCCTATGTTTCTCCCCCTCTCCCCTCCTCTTCCCCCCCAACGCTATCTCCCCGGACCAAGCGAACGTCCTAATACTGGTGGGGGGGGGGGGGTATTGGAAGGGGGAGGAGGGGGAGAACGGTCCCCCAGCGTCTTTTGTCGGGAGAGTTCTATTTCACTCTGAGAGAATGCTGGCCTACTTCTAATTAATAGACGCTAGTACATTTGTTCTGTTTTTCAATCAGTTAAGTGTAGAGTTAATGTCTCTCTCTCTCTCTCTCTCTCTCTCTCTCTCTCTCTCTCTCTCTCTCTCTCTCTCTCTCTCTTGTTTTCATACATTATCATCGCATTATTGGGGGGAACTAATAAAGTTGGCTGTAAAAGTATTGGAGTTATTCTCCCTATGTATGGCTTTGAATACCCCAACCCCCCTCTCCCCACTCTTTCTCTCTCTCTCTCTCTCATAATAGTGGCAAAGCTTCCATATAATTATGTTGGGTAGCAGGCTTGTATACTCTCTCTCTCTCTCTCTCTCTCTCTCTTCTCTCCTCTCTCTCTCTCTCTCTCTCTCTCTCTCCTCCTTTGCGCTCTCTCTCGCGCTCTCTCTCGCGCTCTCTCTCTCTCTCTCTCTCTCTCTCTCTTCTCTCTCTCTCTCTCTCTCTCTCTCTCTCTCTCTCTCTCGCTGTGTTTCTTGATTCTCTTTTTATCTGTGTGTTTATGTTCTTGTCAGCCTTTCATGCCGTCTCTGCTCTCTTTTACTTGAGATGTATAAGTATTGTTATTCAGATAAAGTCGGTGCCCTGTATACTCTCTCTCTCTCTCATACGACCATACATATACACAATCATACATACAACATACATACACAAATAGTCATCTTTACTTTCATTCATACACACACACTCACTCACTCTCAGTTAATCACTCTCTCTCCCTCTCTCTCACACACACACACACACACACACACACACACACACACACACACACACACAGCCCGTAGCCTAGTAGGTAGCGCTCTCGTCTCACACACGAGGGATCGGGGGTTCAATCCCCCGGCCGGGCGGAGACAAATTGGGCTTGTCTCCTTTCATGTGTTAGCCTCAGTTCACCTAGCTGTAAATAGGTACCTGGAATAAGTGGACGACGTTGTGACGTCCCATCTGGGGTTGGCAAAAATGGTACAAGGCGAGATGGGTATTATATGGTTCACCTAAGCTACTGGTCAACCTAAGCCTTCGGGTGAGACTGGTACCGTAGTGAGAATGGTACCATACAGATTAACCCTAAGCCTTCGTTTCCAGATGTCGCCAATTGGCTAAAATACAGACTACACACACATCCACAGCCATTCCAACGATACATAAACACTTAACATGCATTTCACGCAATACATTCCCAGTTAAGGAGGCGCGATAATAATGAGCTTAGCTCGCATTGCGTGGATTCCCCTTGACGAAACAAGCAAGTGAATAACACACACACACACACACACAGTGCTTTTACCTCCCCGCGATATTTCTTCCCCCGGCGTCCGACTCCCATTCTCCTTCTTGTGTAGATCAACAGTCTCCCTTCCTCTCTCCCGTTTTCTTTCAATTTCCCTTTGCTTGATTCCTTTTTTTTTTCCTTGCTTACCTCCTTTATTTTCCCCTCTTCTCTTACTTCCTATATTTTCCCTTCCTTTCTTACTTTCCCTTCCTCTTTTCCGTTTTCATTCACTATTTCTTGCTTTCTTACTTCGTGTTCTCTTTCAGTTTCCCTTGCTTTCTTACTTCCTGTTTTCTTTCTATATTTTCCCTTCCTCTCTCCTGTTCTCTTTCAGTTAAAAATTGTTTTCTTACTTCCTTTTTTGTTTATCTTCCCTTCCTCTCTCCTTTTCCTTTTCATTTTGCCTAGCTTTCTTCCTTTCTTTCTTTATTTTCCCTTCCTCTCTCCCGTTTTTGTTTTCTTCGTTTTGTCTTGTCCTTGTATTTTTGCTGTTTGTCTGTCTTCTCTCTTCTTTCTTTTCCCTTATTTTTACTGTCTTTCTGTTTCTTGTTTCCTTTCTTTCTGTTCCTTCTTTTCTTTCTTTATGTTCTTCGTTTCTTTGTGTCGCTTCTTATCTTTCTGTCTGTTTCTTTTGTTAATTCTTTGTGTTGCTTCTGTCTTTTGTGTTTCTTTTCTTTCTGTTTCTTCTTTCCATTCTTTCTGTTCTTCTTTCCTTGTATTCTGTTACTTCTTTCCTCTCTGTTTCTGCATTTATTTATTTGTTTCTTCTTTCCTTTCTTGCTGTTTCCTCTTTCATTTCTTTCTGTTCCTTCTTTTCTTTCTTTTCCTCTTTCCTTTCTGTTTTGTTTCTTCTCTTCTTCATTACCTCTCTCCTTTCTTGCGGTTTCTTCTTTCCTTTCTTTTCTTTCTGCTTTTATTTGTGTCTTTTTTTCTTTTCTTTCTGTATGTTTCGTATTTCCTTTCATGCTTTTGCTTCTTTTATGTCTTTGTTTTTTTCTATTTTTGTTTATTCTTTCTTTGTTTCCTCTCTCCTTTCTTGCTGTTTCCTCTTTCCTTTCTTTCTGTTGCTTCTTTTTTCAGATTTTATGATGTGTAACCCATTCGTTTGTCAATTTTAAGACCTTTCGTTCGATTTTGTTGTTTCATACTATTTAGGTGTCGATTTTTTTCCTGGTGAACTATACTGAGTCTGTAATTTTGGAAGAACCCTACCGAAAATGTACCGAAAAATCTACAAGGGGGATCTAATTTGTTTTCTTTTTTTTTTCTATGTGATTGAGGGAGGCAAAAGGCATAACTGCCCATAGTTGAAAGAGTGACAGGGCCAAAATCAAGGGACGTTCGAGCCAAAATGCCTGGACACACGGAGTTTGAAGCAATTTAAGTCATAGGAAGAGGGAAAGACTGATTCTGGGAGAGAGTTCCAGAGCTCAGCTGTTGAGTAGAAGAAAGTTTGAGAGTAACGTTTCACTCTTGGGTTGGAGAGTTGCACAGAGTAGGGGTGGGATTGAGTTGCAAGACGGGTACCACGTGCCCTACGTAAAGGAGGTGGTATGCACTGGGTATTTAAGTTTGATGGAGGTCTAGGGAGGAAACTAGAACAAATAATTATTAAATGAAAAAAAAATCGAGCAGAAAGTGAACCATTCCCTTCTTTCCTCTCAATTCCTCCTCTTTTCTTTTAAGGGGTCCACGAATTTTTGTAAGTGACTGTACGTGACCCTCTTGCCTGTCTTCACTCTTCTCCTTTTGGCTTCCTTCCATCTTGTTCTTAGTTTATCCCTTTCCTTTCATACACCCTTTCGCTTCTGCTCCTTTCCTTTCATATGTTTTTGGCTCTCCTCCTTTCCTTCCATATGTCCTTTAGTTTCTCCCCCTTTCCTTTTATGTCCTTTCGTTATAATACTGTATGCTTTTGCTTTCTTCTCCTTTCTTTCCATATGTCCTTTCACTTCTGGTCCTTTCCTTCCATAGGTCCTTTCACTTCTGCTCCTTTCCTTCCATGTGTCCTTTTGCTTCTGGTCCTTTCCTTCCATATGTCCTTTCGTTTCTGCTCCTTTCCTTCCATATTTCCTTTCGCTTCTACTCCTTTCCTTTCATATGTCCTTTCGCTTCTGTTCCTTTCCTTTCATATGTCCTTTCGCTTCTGCTCCTTTCCTTCCATATGTCCTTTCGTCTTTCCTCCTTTCCTTTCATATGTCCTTTCGCTCTCTCCTCCTTTCTTTCCCTTTGTCCTTTCGCTTCTGGTCCTTTCCTTCCATATGTCCTTTCGTCTTTCCTCCTTTCCTTTCATATGTCCTTTGGCTTCTGTTCTTTTCCTTCCATATGTCCTTTCGCTTCTGTTCCTTTCCTTCCATATGTCCTTTCGTCTCTCCTCCTTTCCTTCTTGGCTACCCCTCTTTTTGTTTTTCTTTCCATATTCCCTTCTTTCCTTTCAATTTTTCCTCTTCTTTTAATTGTCCTCTCTCTGTGTTCGTCTATTGTTGGATGTTCATATTTTCATCCTATGTGTTGTTGTTACTATAATGTAGTCCTTATCTATATACTGTATATACATTTAACATAACATTCACTATATGTAAAATTGGATTGATATTGTGTACTTGTAAGGAAACAGTTAAACGAGGAAAATTTGGCCTTACCTACAATCTGTCCATGATAGGTAGGCCAGAAATCCCGACCCCCAACTAAAAAAGGACTACAGTAATGGATCTAATATTTCTACCATTTGGGAAGAGCCAGACAGGTGTGGACATTTACAGCCCATTTGTTCTAGCCCATTTTGAGTTACAGTGGTTAGGGGTCACGATTAATGGCCTACTGATGATGAATGGACTTTAATTAAGTAGAAAAATGCAGTATATGGTAAAAAAACAAAAAAAACAAAAAAAAATCCTATAATTTGTCCGTACTGTATATATACTTAAACATTATATAGTAAAGACTCATTTGTTCCGTTTTATGTGTTAAAATTATGCACTCTGTACATAAAAATATATATATCGTATATCTTATATAAGTAATATCATGTTAAAAGAACTCTCTCCGACCCATTTCAGCGAACACACTTAAGGGAGCCCGCCTCGCTTTTTTGTTCTCGTTCTCTCCCTCTCTCTTTGGCTTGTATCCATTCGGCCCCATTCAGCCTACTGTTTTAAGACGTTAACTCCCATCCAGGTGTCAATATTTTCCTGCCGAGCGGTAGCGAGCCAGCATATATATATATTTGTTTTACAGCAAGCTAAATTTGTAAATTTTTCGATAGAAAAATGTCTCCGGTGAAGCCGGATTTCTCCATACAATGCTGGCTCGCTATCGCTCGCCAGGAAAACATTGACACCTGGATGGGGATAAACGTCTTAAACCAGTTGTCTGAATGGGGCCAAATGGATACAAGTCAGAGAAAGAGAGAAAAGGAGAGGAAGATAAAAAAAAGAAGGTGACCCCCCTTAAGCCTTGTCAATATACTAAAATAACTGTTTACTATGTCTACCTGTAAGCTATATACCAAAGGATGCCAGTGTTCGGCCCTCTACTGTATGTAATAACTGTTTATTATGTCTACCTGTAAGCTATATACCAAAGGATGCCAGTGTTCGGCCCTCTACTGTATGTAATAACTGTTTATTATGTCTACCTGTAAGCTATATACCAAAGGATGCCAGTGTTCGGCCCTCTACTGTATGTAATAACTGTTTATTATGTCTACCTGTAAGCTATATACCAAAGGATGCCAGTGTTCGGCCCTCTACTGTATGTAATAACTGTTTATTATGTCTACCTGTAAGCTATATACCAAAGGATGCCAGTGTTCGGCCCTCTACTGTATGTAATAACTGTTTATTATGTCTACCTGTAAGCTATATACCAAAGGATGCCAGTGTTCGGCCCTCTACTGTATGTAATAACTGTTTATTATGTCTACCTGTAAGCTATATACCAAAGGATGCCAGTGTTCGGCCCTCTACTGTATGTAATAACTGTTTATTATGTCTACCTGTAAGCTATATACCAAAGGATGCCAGTGTTCGGCCCTCTACTGTATGTAATAAAGGACGTTTTCAAATGTTAAATGGAATTCTATATTTTACAGAAAACTCTATAGTCAGCCTTCCGTATACTAGAGAAGCTCTATAACCCGCTCTCTGTGCTCTAAAGGGACTCTTAATATTCATAGGCGCTCTATAATTAAAAGGGGGATGGGTCGTTTTTCGAGTCCTCCTTCTCCCTCATGTTTAACCCCATTAATTTCGAGATCGTATGACGTTCAGCCCATTAGTTTGGCGATCTTACGACCTTTCGCCTCAATTCTCTGTCAATATTAAGATTAATTGTGTCATTTAGGTGTCGATTTTTCTGGCGAGCGATAGCGAGCCTGTAATTTAAGAGGAACCGGCCTTTGGCCAGAACATTTTTCTATCGAATAATGTAAAAATTTATCTTGAAGGACGGTGTTGGGGGGGGGGGGGGGGGGAAATTAAGCTTGATGGAGGTGTAGGGAGGAAACTAAAAAAATATATATAAAATATATATACACATAAGCAAATAAATACGGTCATCCCCCATTAAAGGGATATCTATATTCCGCCCGCGCTCGGAAAATCCTGTGCAATTGATTTCGGGGTTCACGTATGACTAGCTCTCTCTCTCTCTGACACCTCATTTGGCCCCCTGCCGACGCCAGGGGGTGGAGTTGGCTGCTGGTGATGACGTTGATGTTTTGGGTGGATATTCGTGTTTTGTTTTTGGTTGGTGTATTTTGATCTATCTATCTATCTATCTCTTTACTCAGGCCCAATTCACCACTTATCCTATTTTTTTGTCTTTTCTTTTCTTTCTATCTATCTATCTATTTACTCAGGCCCAATTCACCACTTTTCCTAAAAAAAAATCTTTCCTTTTCTTTCTATCTATCTATCTATTTACTCAGGCCCAATTCACCACTTTTCCTATTTTTTTTCTTTCTTTTCCCTCTATCTATCTATCTATCTATTTACTCAGGCCCAATCCCCACTTTTCCTATTTTTGTTTCTTTTTCTTTTTTATCTATCTATCTATCTATCCAGGCCCAATCCACACTTTTCCCTATTTTGTGTAGTCTTTTCCTTTTCCCTCTGTTGATGATATTCAATACTTTCGTTGCTGTTTTATGATTAATTGTGGTGGTGTTCAGGTTGTTTTAGTTGTTGTTTTCGTTTCTTGAGTTTTGTGTGATGTTTGATTCGATCTTTTTGCTTATGATTTGGGGTTTGTTTATGTTACCGCAGTTTTGTGATGTTAGGGTTCGATCTTTTTGCTTACGATCTGTGTTTTGTTATGTTTCCGTATGCCTAGCTCCCTGACACCTCATTTGGCACCCTGTCGCCGTGATGGGGGGGGGGGGGGGGTATAAGCTATTGATTACGTTCATGTTATGCTTGATTATTCTCTATTTTTGTTGATGTTGTTGATGATTTATACTGTTGGGGTTGATGACCAGTATTGTTGCTGGTGGCGAGTAAGATAGGCTAGGTTAGGTTAGGATAGGCTAGGTTAGGTTAGGTTAGGTTAGGATAGGCTAGGTTAGGTTAGGATAGGCTAGGTTAGGTTAGGATAGGCTAGGTTAGGTTAGGTTAGGATAGGCTAGGTTAGGTTAGGTTAGGATAGGCTAGGTTAGGATAGGCTAGGTTAGGTTAGGCTAGGTTAGGTTAGGTTAGGCTAGGTTAGGTTAGGTTAGGATAGGCTAGGTTAGGTTAGGATAGGCTAGGTTAGGTTAGGTGAGATAAATTTAGTTAACCCCTTCTGTACCGGCGACGTATTTTATATTTTATTCTTGCTATCTTTAGACGATTTTGTGCAGCTTAAGGAGGATTTGCGGTATTAAAAAGGTAAAGCGAGTTCGTTCGAAGCCTGTTAAATGCTGGAGGCCCTTTTTAAGCTGAAGAAAATCAGTCTAAAAGTAGCCAAAATAAAATACAAAAGACGTCGCCGGTAAAGAAGGAGTTAAGTTAGATAACAAATGTTTGGAGGATAAAATTAATAAAACAAAAAAATCCGCAGGAAAAATTATGTTCGATAAATAAATCCTGTTACGTCTTGCCACTCACCTATTTTTAATTATGTAATAATATATGTCTGCAAATTAATATATGAATGTAACTTTGCTTAGATCAATTACAAAGCTATCTGTGCTAATAATGAAAAGCATGTTCCTTACATGTATCAATCCAGATGGTTGTACTTGCTTAAGGGAGCCCACCTCGCGTTTTGGTTTTCTCTTCCTCTCCCTCTCTCTTTGGCTTGTACCCATTCAGCCTACTGTTTTAAGACGTTTACCCCCATCCAGGTTTCAATATTTTCCTGGCGAGCGGTAGCGAGCCAGCATATATATATTTTTGTTTTGACAGCAAGCTAAATTTGTACATTTTTCGATAGAAAAATGTCTCTGGCGAAGCCGGATTTCTCCATACAATGCTGGCTCACTATCGTTCGCCAGGAAGAAATTGGCACCTGGATGGGGATAAATGTCTTGAAACAGTTGGCTGAATGGGGCCGAATGGATACAAGCCAGGGAAAGAGAGAAAAGGAGAGAAAGATTAAACAAAAAGTCGGTTACCCACCCTTAAAGAATAACGTTTTGGGGTCCACGAATGTTTATGAGTGACTGTACCAGACTGACACTAATTGGAATGTACTTGACTAATACATGGTTCCTCTCTCTCCTTGTCACAGATCTGCTTCGAGCGACCTCATCTCCCGCCGTGGGGTGTTCAGTCGCAGGCATTATGGCTCCGTCGAATTGGTGAGTACCCCTGTAATATTTGGCTCTCAGGGCAATTTTCTCCTTGGTGATCTTGGCCCCATTTTATGGTGTTTCCTCTCACTAAAACATTACCCTTTCCATAATGCAGTTGGGTCTGAGTGCATGATTAGATTGATGTCCAAAATTCGAAAATGGATATTAATCGTGATCGTGTACTCAACCTTTAACTGTGTTGGTGGTGTCTAACCAATAACTGGAGCGTAAGAAGCAATGAAGGAAAATGAGAGTTCAGGTATGAAAAATAGACACCTAAATGGTACAAAAGGTCTTAAAATTGATAAATGGAGTGAAAGGTCTTATAATCGCCAAACTAATGGGGCAATGGCTTTAAGATTTAACTCGTATATTATATACTATCTTCTGTTAATTTTAATTTATTCAGCTTTTACACGGATTTCATACCCAAATTATGTTGTGTAGTTACTAAAACATGACAATGATATGATCCAGATACATAGTAGCTTCCTATTTTTCCATTAGTTATCGAGATATCATCTGCAAATATATATATATACATAGATTGATAGATAGATAGATAGATACAGTAGATATAGATAGATAAATAATAATCTAGATATGTATATAATATATCATAATTATGTTTTGTAATATATAAGTATAGTGAAGATTGAAAGAAAGGAAAGGATCTGCAGCTTAGTTATCGGCGGTCCTGCGCGCCATCTGTGAATCATGTTCCACACCAGATGGCTACATACCTATAAGTATCAATGTAGAACTGGGGAAAGTGTAGAGCAAAACAAAAAATAGCTGAAAGGCCTAGAGCATGAGGAATGAACGACACATAAAACTACGATTAGATAACTGCAAAGGGGAAAACATTGAAGAGAACTTAAAGATACAACAAAGAAACAAAGTAAATAGGAAATACATACAATAAAATCAAATTAAGGGGAAAGGGTCTGAGTCTAGTTATAAGAGCGTCCGGTGCTCCATCTGTGAGTCATGGGCTGCACCAGCTGGTCGGCGATGTCATACGAGGCATTTTTCGGTAATATTTTGAGATAATTTTAATCTGCAACCGCCTGAATTAAATTTATATAAGAATCCATCCACTTGATATAATTATCATGTACTCTAGTTGGCTTAAATATTTCAGAATGGGTCCCAATGTTGCCACAAAGAGAGCAAAATATTGCTGGAAAAATCGCTTATAAACTGTATATATGTATATACAGTATATATATATATATATATATATATATATAGATAGATAGATAGATAGATAGATAGATAAATAGATAAATAATGAAGAGAAACACCAGGGCGTGATAGAAGAGCACGTTCATCTTGTCTATATTTATTGCAACGTTTCGGAGACGCACTTACTCCATCATCTTTTCATTATTCGCCTCCGCTTTCCACGGACAAGATCAATAGCTGAAATATTTATATATATAATTATATATATATAATCTTAAACTCATTTTCGGCACCCCTATATATCTCGACCCCTAAACATTCGTCTTGATCTTCATTGGCCTTTCCAGTTTTTGTGTTGCGTGTGAAAGACAGGCGGTAAAGTTTGGCCATTTGTCTTGCTATCGGCTCTCTGCTCCACTCCTTCCTCTTCTCTTTATTTGTTGTATCTCTCTCTCTTGTATTTCTTTTTCCTCCCCTCCTCCTCCTCCTTCTTCTTTTATCCTCCTCCCCCCTCACATCCTCCCCCATTACAACCCCTCCTTCCTCTATCCTTCCTTTCCTTTCTCATTTTGCTTCATCCTTTCCTCTTATCTTTCCTTCCCCCTCCTCCTTCTTCTTCTACTCTATCCCCCTCCCCCCTCACATCCTCCCCCCATTACCCCCTCCCCCCTCACATCCTCCCCCCATTACCCCCTCCCCCCCTCTCTCCCTTTTTCTCTAACTAATCTTTGACAAGTTTAATTCCTGTTTGATTTCAGTTTAAGGAGAATATTTCACAGGGGAGACCGAGGTATCAAATGGCAATTAGGCTGGCTGGCTTGGAGGGAGAGAGAGAGAGAGAGAGCGAGAGAGAGAGAGAGAGAGAGAGAGAGAGAGAGAGAGAGAGAGAGAGAGAGAGAGAAATAAGCGAGATTTACATTAATATATATAGCTACATTGAATACACAGAACTTACATACCAAACAAGGTGATCAGAACCTACTATATCATTCTAGCTGAGATAGCAGAAATCCCAATAATGGAAAGTGAAAGAAAGGATAACAAATGAGTGCGTATATGCGTGTGTGTGTGTGTGTGTGAGAGAGAGAGAGAGAGAGAGGCAAAAGGGTAACTAGCAGAAAAATGGCTGAAATGGGAGGAATGAGATCACGGGAAAATAGATGGAGTGGAATAATTGAGAGAGAGACTGGGTAAGAAAGAAAGAGAGAGAGAAGAGAGGGTACATACGCTTTTTAACCCCTGTAATATGATCAGTTTTCCCTACTCCATTGTCATTATCTTTTTCATTCTCTCGCCCCGCCCCCTTTATGATCTATATTTTCCTTTCCTTATTATTTTCATTTCTTATAAGGTGTGTGAAGGGGGGGGGGGGGGGGGGTCGCTTTTTCTGGACTCCCTTCTCTCTCATGTTTAGCATTTTAGTTTTTAGATTTTATGACGTTCGTTCTATTACTTTGTCAATTTTATAACCTTTCGCCCCATTTCCTTGTCTATAATAAGACCTTTCGTGCCATTTAGGTATCCATATATTCGTGACAAGCGATAGCGAACCTGTAATTTTAGAAGGAAGCGGCCTTCGGCCGAAAAATTTACAAATTTATCTTGAAAAGGGGTTCTAGGGGTTGTTATTTTAAGCTTGATGGAGGTCTAGCGAAGAAACTCAAAAATAAATTATTGAATAAATACATAGACCAAAAAAACACGCACTACCCCCTTAATTTATTCTCGATATTTGCTTTCTCCATTTCTATTTTCATCGTCATTTATTCTTATACTCTTGATCTTTCTTCTCCCTTTCCTCTTAACTCTTCCTTCCTTCCTTCCATCCTTCCATCACTCATGTCTTGCGTTTGCTCTCCTTCTTTGCCTCTCTCTCTCACACTCGCTCTCGCTCTATCTCTATCTCTCTTTTTCTCTATCACACTCTCTAGCACACACTTGACAAAGTTCCCCACAAACGATTACTGCTAAAACTAAAAGCGCATGGAAAACAAGACGGTGTGTTGAAATGGATAGAAAATTGGCTCAGCGACAGAAAGCAAAGAGTAGTCATAAACGGTAAGGCATCTAAATGGACCAATGTAAGTAGTGGGGTACCCCAGGGATCGGTACTAGGACCAATTCTCTTTCTAATTTACATCAACGACATAGATGAGGTCTCACCTGTACAGTCTCGAAATTTGCTGACGATACAAAAATTGCAAATAGCGTACTCTCAAAAGAACAAGTTGACGATATGCAACACAATCTAGATAAATTGTCATGTTGGGCCCAAATTTGGCAAATGAGTTTCAATGCGGATAAATGTAAAGTACTACATATCGGATACCTAAATGAGAAAGCAAACTATTCGATGAATGGCACTCAGCTTAAGAATGTAAACAAAGAAACCGATCTGGGAGTAACAATATCGAGTAACCTAAAACCGAGTCAACAATGTTCAGAAGTTGTTAAGAAGGCAAACAAAATAATTGGCTTTATAGGCAGGTCATTTGAGCATAAATCCAAAGATGTTATCCTAACCCTTTACAATTCCTTAGTCCGCCCTCTTCTGGAATACTGCGTTCAATCCTGGTGCCCTTATTACCAAAAAGATATAAACAAGCTAGAACGAGTTCAACGTAGAGTTACCAAAATGATACCTAGCCTAAAGAACAAACCATACGAAGAGCGTCTTAGAGAATTAAATCTATTTCCTTTAACCCAGCGCAGATTAAGAGGCGACTTAATTCAAGTGTTCAAAATCATCAAAGGCATCGACAATATGAACTGTAGTAAGTACTTCACTATCGACCAATCTAATTACACGCGGGGAAACGGTTGCAAAATTATTGGTAAATCTTTTAACTCACACGAATCTAAGAATTTCTTCTTCAATCGAGTTGTCAACTTGTGGAATGGGCTTCCCCGAGACGTTATAGACTGCAGCACCGTTGATTCATTTAAACTCCGCTTAGACAAATATCTCGCATCAAACCCGCGACTGACTGCGTTTGTAAATGAATAACTTTATTGTATACCCCCCTCAGTTACTAACCCATCTGTCCCCTACTAACTTCCTAATCCTGCCACGGACATTAGTTCTAGGGCAGTAGTTCCCTTTCCAATGTTCCCTTACCCACTCTAAACCACTGTTTGGACACTTGATCCTCAGTGTTTTGGAGGACAAGCAGCCTAGAAGGGTCACTAGACCTGTTGTTGCTTGATTTCCTTTGTACTTTATCTCTCACACTCTCTATCACACACTATATATATCATACTCTCTCTCATACTCTCTCTCACTCACTCACTCACTCACTCACTCACTCACTCACACACACACACACACACACACACACACACACACACACTCACTCACTCACTCACTCACTCACTCTTTCTCTCTCTCTCTCTCTCTCTCTCTCTCTCTCTCTCTCTCTCTCTCTCTCTCTCTCTCTCTCTCTCTCCTTATAAATTTGCCGTTCCGTTTTTCTTCGGGATAGTTTTGTGTTAGTTTTGGCCTAAGTTCATCATGTTGCAATTACAGGGGGGCAAAAGGTTCCACGATTAATGGTCTGACAGCGAGCGAGAGAGAGAGAGAGAGTCAGAGTCAGTTTGTGTGTGTGTGTGAGCGTGTGAGTGAGTGAGTGAGAGTCAGTGTGTGTGTGTGTGTGTGTGATACTGCGTTCAATGCTGGTGCCCTTATTACCAAAAAGACATAAACAAGCTAGAACGAGTTCAACGTAGAGTTACCAAAATGATACCTAGCCTAAAGAACAAACCATACGAAGAGCGTCTTAGAGAATTAAATCTATTTCCTTTAGCCCAGCGCAGATTAAGAGGTGACTTAATTCAAGTGTTCAAAATCATCAAAGGCATCGACAATATGAACTGTAGTAAGTACTTCACTATCGACCAATCTAATTACACGCGGGGAAACGGTTGCAAAATTATTGGTAAATATTTTAACTTACACGAATCTAAGAATTTCTTCTTCAATCGAGTTGTCAACTTGTGGAATGGGCTTCCCCGAGACGTTATAGACTGCAGCACCGTTGATTCATTTAAACTCCGCCTAGACAAATATCTCGCATCAAACCCGCGACTGACTGCGTTTGTAAATGAATAACTTTATTTTATCCTCCCCTCAGTTACTAACCCATATGTCCCCTACTAACTTCCTAGTCCTGCCACGGACATTAGTTCCAGGGCAGTAGTTCCCTTTCCAATGTTCCCTTACCCACTCTAAACCACTGTTTGGACACTTGATCCTCAGTGTTTTGGAGGACAAGCAGCCTAGAAGGGTCATTAGACCTGTCGTTGCTTGATTTCCTTTGTACTCCTTTGTACTTTGTTGTGTGTGTGTGTGTGTGTGTAAAAGTAAGGGACTGATAAAATGGTCAAAAACAAAGCCATTACATGTTAATTTTCCCGTACTCCTCCTCCTCCTCTTCCTCCTATTCACTCCAACCTTGAAACCCAACTTGTCCCAAATTGACACCCTGTCATGTAATCAATATAAATGGCCCTTTTCATTAACCAATGCCATTTTCAGGGTCTGTTCTCATATGCCGGTCTTTGTATGGTAATTTATTTCTGCGCAAAAAAAAAAAAAAAAAAAAACATAATGATATAACCTAATTTTCCTTGATTGAAATCCCGAAGCCTAGTCTAATTTCGTAATACCTTTCTCTCGGGTCGCGAATTTATTACATGCAACCGAGTAAGACATTTCGTACAGGCGCGCGGACAAGACATTCTGGACAACATTTGGTGGCGCACTGAAATGATCGCCAGAGAACTTTTTTGATAATCAGTTTAAGCTATATTAATCAAACTGGTATTCTCTTGGTTATATTTTAATGATAAGATTCTATTCTAATCGGGGTAGTCTCGAAAAACGAAGGCCACTTGAGTGTACAAATAGTCAGAATTCGGCTGCGTAAAGACAAAAATAATAATAATAATAATAATCTATCTATCTATCTATCTATCTACAGTATACTCTGGCACATAACCCATTTGTGTAGTTCAATAGTAATAATAATACTAATAATACTAATAATATTAAGAATTATAATAATATAAATCAATAAATCACCCCCCCACCCCCCTCGACCCTTCCAGCAGCAAGAGACACAGCAAATGACCGCCTAATGACCTACGTTAATTAGTCTCGGGGGCGGGG
>JBAKBP010038720.1:0-15827 GCA_037953745.1 Lithodes maja
CAGTGAGGCAGACGATTCGAGGGTGGTGGTGGTAGTTGGTGGGATCCCAAAGTACCGAGGTGACCGAGAATGTGTCTTTTAATTGTCGGTGGAGTCCAGCGGTCTACCACAAGGAAACACTCACCGCGGGCCTCACCGGGGATACTGACGGAGGGGGATTGTTGGCCGGACCAGCGGGGGAGGGAAACAATCGTGAGGATAACGAGAGGTCGGCACACGGACAAAGAAACAGTGAAACTGGAAATAGTGGCTTACGTCAAATGTAGAATGAGGAACTAGGAAAGGATGTGTCAAGCAGGGTAAGGAGAAATGGTTTAAGTACATAATACAGAGTTCTCTTCCTAAATTTTGTTTTCTTTCTATTTATACATTTATAAATACAGCTTTTTCGATTTGTTTATTTGTTATAGACAATTTGGTACAATTGGTAACAAATGTAGGTAGCCTTTATGTCGTGTACGTATCAAATAATTTTATAAAGAACAATTTAATTGCAATAAGCTTCGATTTAGTTTCCTACCTATACTGTAACAGCGCTTCCCATTATTCGTATATTCAATGTTCATCTATATTTCGATTGCATATGTTGATCACACTTCAGCTTGGTTTAGTAAAAGTGTTATTATATACAGTTGTCCATTGTTCACCAATAGCTTATGATATTCTCACTATCATTATATTATGGCATACTGTATATTGTGCTGTAATTACAATAATTTGTTTACTATATTAGTGTATCATAATCGTCCTTTCTCGCTCTCACACACTATCTCTCTCCCTCCGAGTGACACAGACACGTACTGTACAATATATTGAAATATATCTTCCTTCAACACGGGCATCTCTCACGAATAAAGCCTAAGGTTTTGAAGATGATAACTCTTCCTTTTAACTACTCCCCTTTCTTCTCTCTCTCACCCCCACCCCCCACCCCTCTCTCTCTCTCTCTCTCTTGGAGCCTTCTGATTTGCTATCCTTACCTTCCACTTTGTAGCAAATTCTATGTTAGCATTAAGTCCGGACTATCAAGCAGGGACCGCAAGGTCTGTGCAGTCTGTGTAGTTTGTGTATATATGTAACTATATGTAACTCTCTTGTTCTTTTCCTGACATTCTTTCCCGTGAGCGTGTTCCCTGGTGGAGGAGCAACAGAGGGCCGGGATCACAGGTAATGCCTCAATCAGGGGGTTCATTAGTCCCCTGACAGGTAATCGGGCACTACAATCACCTCATTTAAGGGATTTTTTCTCTCCCCAGGTAATATTTTTAAAGGAATTCGCGGTTAATGAATTTCTAGTCCCGGGTTCTATCGGCCTCTCGTGTAAGAAGAGTGAAGGGGGAGGAGAGAAAGAGCAAAGACATCTAAAAGGAAAACTAACTGCAACCACTTTACGGTAAGATAATTTGGTAAGTCTTTCCTTTTTTAATTTATTTTCTATATTTTGGTTTCCTATTTGTAAGAAGGTACCTGCTATGTTTTATTATTCATATGATTATATTATTCTAGTGATACCAAATAAATGTAAAGTGACACATTGGAAAATAATACCAGGTGAACTGTATTATACACGGTGTCTATAGAATACACGTAAGGCTCTCTATAGCAAGTTCTGTCAGTGGAAGAACATTATGATTTAATTGAAATAAACGCCTGGTGGTAAAAGACATAAAAATTACGTCGTGAAGGTAAGCAAATGCAATCGTTGAACAGCTAGCTAATCGCATTCCATGAACTAGTTTGAAATTTGCCAACAAAAAAGCGAGACTATCATCTCAAGGTCACGAAAAGACAGGTTGGCAATTGGGTGACTAACCGCTTCGCATTCTTATCATAGATGCCTAAAAGAGAGCTTATCCTCGATAACCGATTTATTCTATAATAGATATTTCCATAAACAAAATATACGTTTTGTGTTCACAACCTTCCACAAGAAGGTGTCGTTAAGTAAATAAAGTAATTATTTAAACTTGGCAAATGTGTCTACACATATCTGAACATAACTCATGTGACATACTATACAGTATACACAATACAGTATTATTTTCGAGAATCTAAATATAATCAGTCCAAGCACATGATCCGTGGAAGCCCATTTAATAATAATATATAAACCATATTTGGTTGATAGGTATCCCCAGACCCATCAGTGTCTGCCACAACAACCCCAATGCTTCCCTCTGTAAACAATACAGTCGTGAGCATATAGAAGATTACACCAAATACAGTCGTGAGCACATAGAAGATTACACCAAATACAGTCGTGAGCACATAGAAGATTACACCTAATACAGTGGTGAGCACATAGAAGATTACACCTAATACAGTGGTGAGCACATAGAAGATTACACCTAATACAGTGGTGAGCACATAGAAGATTACACCTAATACAGTCGTGAGCACATAGAAGATTACACCTAATACAGTGGTGAGCACATAGAAGATTTCACCAAATCAAATCATTCAATCTGTTAAGGGGAGGAAGACCGTTTTTCTGGACCCCCTTCTCCCTCATAATTAGCCCCACTAGTTTTGAGATTATAAGATGTTCGGCCCATTAGTTTGGCGATTTTAACACTTTTCGCCCCATTTCGTTGTTAATTTTAAGACCTTTTGTGCCATTTAGGTGTCGATTTTTTCCTGGCGAGCGATAGCGAGCCTGCAATTTTAAGAGGAACCGGCCTTCGGCCAGTAAATTTTTCGGTAGAAAAATGTACAAATTTATCTTGAAGGGGGGTCTAGGGTGTGTTTTTCTAAGCTTGATGGAGGTCTAGGGAGGAAACTAAAAAATATATGAATAAATGAATTAATAGACCAAACAAACGGTCAGTCTCCCCTTAAGCCAAGTTTTTGTTTGTTTTTTGTTTTTTTTCTATATTCCAACTTACTTCCTCTCGGGCATAGGCTGAGAGCCTTAACATTCACCGCTTTACAATGAACAGTGAAGCCAGTGAGGTCTTGTTCCAGTCTAGGGAGTGAGACATGTGAAGCACGTAGAGTACAACGAGCACCTGCCATCTTGCCTTCACATGAGGCACGGTGCTCACTCATGGCCCGAAACGACCCCATCTCTGAAGCCACCTCGTTCCCGTGCTTCACTGTCTCACCCCCTACACTCGGACTCTCACACTTACACACACACAACGCCACCTGTTGAGCAGATAACTCACCAGGCATTGCACCCCTATAGCATATTTTGAATATGGGAATATTATACAGTGCTATTAACTATTAGCGTATGTGCTATAATAAAGCACTGTATTGACTTGCTTGCGTTAGATACTGATTCCAATGGGTGTGTCGCCATTTATGCTCTTGACTGTACCAACCAAAGCTGCCCACCTTGTCCACCGCGCCCCACCCCATCCCAGCCCAACCCTCACCCGCCCTAGACCGCCCACAACACCGCAGACACAACCCACGGTGGGTTTAAACAAGCCACACAGGCGAGAGAGGAAAGGAGACTGAGAATGATTGAAAGGGTAAGGATCATTAATTTATTGCAAATTTCAAATTTGAGTTCGTTGTACAATATTACTGTTATCTTTACCATTGGAGTTTTGTAACATAATATACTCATTAGGTATTATTCATACTTGCTTATTTTTAGTTTATTAGCAAGATATTTAAAACAAAAAAAGAGAAAGGGTTGCGAATTTTGGTAACTTCCGTCGAGATCAATACAATCAATGTTAAAACGTTATTACCCTCTACCGCGCCCTGCCCCACCAGAACAAAAAACAAAATCTCTGCCCACCCCCACCCCCTTCCAAGGGGTAATACAACAGACCATTTAATAATTTGCTAGCCTTTATGAAATGCACTCTTTAATTTTCAGTTATTTCAAAACATAATTGTGTGTTATTTCATGGGTATACTAACTCTATGGTTGGTGGGGGGATGATACTGATGATTATAATAACTCGGGGGTTAGTGAGGGTGAAATGTTAATGAGGATTATATTAAGTTAGGGGTTGGTGGGGGAATGGTACTGATGATTATATTAAGTTAGGGGTTGGTGGGGGAATGGTACTGATGATTATATTAAGTTAGGGGTTAGTGGGGAATGGTACTGATGATTATATTAAGTTAGGGGTTAGTGGGGAATGGTACTGATGATACTATTAAGTTAGGGGTTGGTGGGGGAATGGTACTGATGATACTATTAAGTTAGGGGTTGGTGGGGGAATGGTACTGATGATTATATTAAGTTAGGGGTTAGTGGGGAATGGTACTGATGATACTATTAAGTTAGGGGTTGGTGGGGGAATGGTACTGATGATACTATTAAGTTAGGGGTTAGTGGGGAATGGTACTGATGATACTATTAAGTTAGGGGTTGGTGGGGGAATGGTACTGATGATTATATTAAGTTAGGGGTTAGTGGGGAATGGTACTGATGATACTATTAAGTTAGGGGTTGGTGGGGGAATGGTACTGATGATTATATTAAGTTAGGGGTTAGTGGGGAATGGTACTGATGATACTATTAAGTTAGGGGTTGGTGGGGGAATGGTACTGATGTTTGGTCGGGGAATGGTACTGATGATACTATTAAGTTAGGGGTTGGTGGGGGAATGGTACTGATGATTATATAAAGTTAGGGGTTGGTGGGAGGATGGTACTGATGTTTGGTCGGGGATGGTACTGATGATACTATTAAGTTAGGGGTTGGTGGGGGATGGTACTGATGTTTGGTCGGGGATGGTACTGATGATACTATTAAGTTAGGGGTTGGTACTGATGTTTGGTCGGGGATGGTACTGATGATTATATTAAGTTAGGGGTTGGTGGGGGGATGGTACTGATGTTTGGTCGGGGATGGTACTGATGATTATATTAAGTTAGGGGTTGGTAGGGGATGGTACTGATGTTTGGTCGGGGATGGTACTGATGATTATATTAAGTTAGGGGTTGGTGGGGGATGGTACTGATGTTTGGTCGGGGATGGTACTGATGATTATATTAAGTTAGGGGTTGGTGGGGGATGGTACTGATGTTTGGTCGGGGATGGTACTGATGATTATATTAAGTTAGGGGTTGGTAGGGGATCGTACTGATGTTTGGTCGGGGATGGTACTGATGATTATATTAAGTTAGGGGTTGGTGGGAGGATGGTACTGATGTTTGGTCGGGGATGGTAGTGATGATTATATTAAGTTAGGGGTTGGTGGGGGGATGGTACTGATGTTTGGTCGGGGATGGTACTGATGATTATATTAAGTTAGGGGTTGGTAGGGGATGGTACTGATGTTTGGTCGGGGATGGTACTGATGATTATATTAAGTTAGGGGATGGTGGGAGGATGGTACTGATGTTTGGTCGGGGATGGTACTGATGATTATATTAAGTTAGGGGATGGTGGGAGGATGGTACTGATGTTTGGTCGGGGATGGTACTGATGATTATATAAAGTTAGGGGTTGGTGGGGGGATGGTACTGATATTTGGTCGGGGATGGTACTGATGATTATATTAAGTTAGGGGTTGGTGGGGGATGGTACTGATGTTTGGTCGGGGATGGTACTGATGATTATATTAAGTTAGGGGATGATGGGAGGATGGTACTGATGTTTGGTCGGGGATGGTACTGATGATTATATTAAGTTAGGGGTTGGTGGGGGATGGTACTCAATAGCCTTAATATTGCCTTGATATTTTCTACATAGCATATATACGGATTAAGAATAATCTAGTCACTACCTAGAGTTTGCATCTATTTATAACTGAAAACATTTTGGTTAATGTATATGTATATACTCAGGCACAACAAATTGCTGGGAGTGTCCGACACGAGACAAGAGCCCGAACAGAAACAACATTTAAAGTTCCTATTTTCACGGTCTGGGACAACTTTCGCGTTCCCTAGCCAAAATATATGTATCGTTGAGTAGGGTACTTATACAATGGGAGAAGGAATCCTAGCCCCCAGCCTCCAGAGTAGTTGTTATATTGTTGCATTGTTAAAAGTGTTGTTGGTGGAGGTGATGGAGGTGTTGTGGCTCATAATGCTATTCTTCCTCTTGATCCTGATGCCCTTGTTTTGTTGCTTTTGAGGGCTTAATTATGTATCACTATTTCACTAGCATAAGTAAACTGAATGGTATATCAAAACTTTCTTGTGGTACCATGGCTGCTCAGTAATACCCTTTTAATGAAAAATCATTAATCTAAATATTTTGGTAAAGGTAATTTGTAAAAATAATAGCGTTTTTATAAAAAAAAAAAATAGTTTAACTAAAGAGAGAAGCAGCTGTCTAGAGTGTGTGAGAGAGCACAGACTGGTAGAGGGAGAACCGATGAAAGTAGGGAGTAGAGAATGATTGAAAATTCCGAACAGAACTTTTGATTGCTACTATAAGGATGTATACCGTATACCTACCAGAGAGTTTGTGTGGTTTAATGGCGTGTACATAAAGAAATATATCGTGACCGCGGATTATCGCACACAATAATATATATATATATATATATATATATATATATATATATATATATATATATATATATATATATACTGTATACATTAGACACACACAGATAATCAAGACAATAGTGAGAACCAGACAGTGAAAAAACCCTGTGGTGATGTGGGCACCGTTCGGCCAGCCCCCAGACCAGCTAGCTATCTGCTGGCTATATTTCACACCAAATATACAGCCGCTTATCTTCGCCTGCCTGGTCGTGTCGTCGGCAGAGCTCTGGGCGGGCGCGGGGCAGGCGGTCCATGAGGGATAATTAAGATACCACCACCGTTAAGGGGTGAGACTGACTAATTTTTGTGATAGAGATTATCATAATCTCGGAGAACCTGTTCCAGGAAGTGATGGCGGCGGGGTGTAACCTTCGCATACCGTGAACAGCGTGTGGACAGCCCTAGTTCAACTGGTAGGGGTAGTTTCCTATGTATAATGGGACCTTGCTGTTGTATGGCGCTTTGTATCCAAAGTTTATTATTTCCGTGGTGCGTGCTGCTATTCAGTTTTACCTTTAACATATAATGTGATGTATGTTGGCCTAACCTTCATCTTTCCAGTGGCACTTGTTTTTTGTTTGTATTTGTGTTATGCAGTTGTAATAATTATAATTACCACCAGTGGGAGTGCTATGCTAGATATATATTTGCCAAGGGGGTTCCTGGTGGTTGGAACACTGTGAACATTATGACAGTGGTGAGTTTTTGTAATCTGATGGAGATTATTGGTTCAGCGTATTTTTAAATTAAATGTACAGTATAATCATGATCTTGGATAAGATAATTTTGTATGATTCATGCTATGGTGATAATTTAGTGTGCACAGCGTTTGAAATTACGGCTATGGTTCCGTGACTAGTTTTAGTGGCGTGTGGGAATATATGTGAAAACTTGGATATTTTTGTGTTTTGGTTTTGACTTTATCTGTCGAAATGATTATGTTCGTTAGATGTGAGATTGGCGTAATGTCTTATTGGGAGTATTGTATTGTGTTGATGGAAATACCTGCGGCGGTACCGGAGTGGTGACACAGATAGACCTTGTTGTGGTCCGGTGGAATGTGGGTTGGTCATGTGATGGCTCTACATTGTCTTCTGGTGATGATTGCTATAGTAGTTAGATTAATTGTGTAGCGTTAATCATAATTGTGTAGCGTTAATCATAATTGTGTAGCGTTAATCATAATTGTGTAGCGTTAATCATAATTGTGTAGCGTTAATCATAATTGTGTAGCGTTAATCATAATTTATTTTGCTGTGAATACGATAATTTTGTTGACAACATGGATATATTTGACGATTATATAGGGGTCTATTCAAAGTTGTTAACATTTTCCATTTGAAAGTAATAACGGACTTAACTAGACTAGAGTACAGTTATACCCATGCACATATCCATACAATTACTTACGAGTTTACACGAATATATTCATACCTAGGTACACTGTATATATGGTTGCCTTCAGTATTTCCTGGACACCTTATATGCGGATTTCGTAGAGTGTAGAACATCAGTGAAGTGTTTGAGCGATGATATAACGTTATTGTGTCTCGCTTGTGTTCCATACAGTATAACAACTAGTCTGCAAATTATGCTACTAGCAATGGTGTACAGTTGCGCTCATTAATGCTATAAATGTCTATAATGTCTATAAATTATCGAAGACATCTTGGGTTGAATTAATCTCTTTGTTAATTATAACCTACTATTTCCATTTCTAAGGTTCGCTTAAATATTTCGACCGTTCAAAATATATACAAATTTGTGACCACGATTGTGCATACCATCAAAGCCCTGTGTGCGGATAACTCTCAAACGATTGCTATTTTTGATGCACACCATGCCCATAATCTAATCCACCTTTAGTACTTGACTTTATTTTATGCAACTCATTTAGGATCATTCGTATTTATGCCAACATCTATATTAATGAACAAGGCTAACCTAAGGTAACACAACCTAGCTTAATGTACTCCAACCTGTTCCATATTTAGATAAATGTAACCATTTTATACAAATAAAGAAACATCAGATTTGTATAAATTGTATTTGTTGATTCATTCAGATGAGATGCAATGTTTTTACCATAGTATCGCCTGTTAAACAAATATGAAAATTAAGTTAAAGTTCAGGGGGCATAGACAGGTTGGGGAGGAAAGAGTTCTCTAAGAATGACAGAGAAGTAAAGGAGGAATGAAAGAGGGAAGTAGAAGAGCTAAAGGTGTGTGTGTGTGTGTGTGGGGGGGGGGGGGGGCTGTCCTTGCTATTGTTTAAAGTTTTCCCCTACGTTGCCAAGGGGTATATGCATACAGATCAGTTCTGAAACGCTGATGGTTTATGTTTAAATATTCCCTAGAGGCACTTAAACTGAGTCGGTGTTTTCTTCAGTCAACGTTTAGTGTCTCAAGCTTATCCTAAAGTAGTCTACCAGCTACTTGTGCAGGTGATTGTACAGTACCTATTATCAAAATCTCCACTACGCGTATGCCACTCCCGCAATTGGTAATATTTAACCGCACATATACCATCATTTCTGTACCCAACTTAATGTAATACTCCTCGTTCACTGGACTGTATTTATGTAGCCCAATTTTGACCATTACTAATATGGTAATAACCTATGTAAGTCAACCAAGCCTAACTTAAACTAACCATACCAAGTCTAGTTTACTCCAACCTATCCCTTAGCTATATAAACGTAACTCATCTACAACAATAATGGAAACTACTAGTGCGGTTTATACGTACCGTCAATCAAGTGGTGTTGCTGCCATCTATTACGAATGCTCAGAGTAAAACTGCATTAAATAAATGTTCCTCCCTTACATATTCTAAACACAGATCACCTAGCTCCCTGCCCACCTACTTCAACCAATTATTCCTGACACCCACCACACATAGCAACTATCACCCTCCCCCTACACTTCCCTTTGCGCCGCTCTACATCCTGGTTACAAACAAAATGCAGTAAATTTAATTTGTTATAGAATTCACCCGTTAGTTTGCAGCTAAGCCAAGTATAATACATTCCGTTGCAGGTGGCATGTCCAAAATTAAATCGAGAAGTATTATTATATTGTCTAACTAAATCCTTACATTAAAATTATCATATATGAATGGAACATGAATAAGACAACAGATTTGCGTGTAAATATGAAGTAGTGGTGGTAGAAGGTGCAAAGTAGGCAATAACGCAGCGAGGTGGCGGGGTACAAATACAGTTTATAAATATTATATATATACTCGAACGTCCCTTGATTTTGGCCCTGTCACTCTTTCAACTATGGGGGCACTCGCTGCGGGCAGTTCTGCCTTTTGCCTCCCTCACTCACATAGAAAAAAAAACAGTATATATTATACATACCAAACCAATGTGTAATTATATGAACAGTGAACAAAACAATACAGAAGATTCGCTTATAAATGTGTAGTATTCGGAGTAAAATATTCGAGGTAGATTCGTAGAGGAGGTTGTTGCAGATAGTTGACAAAAAGTGGCATACAGATACAATACAGTAAATTCCTTTACAAATGTACAGTACTAGTGTAAAATAATGGCGAGACGATGTGGCGGAGTAAATAATAATAGTAGAAATAAATGAAGAGTGAAACATACAATAGATTTCTTCGTAAATGTGTAGTACGGGTGGATAAAGTGCGAGCTAGTAACACGGTGAGGTGGTGGAGGTGTGTGCCAAGTTTTTAATACGACCATCACCACCTGTCACACTAATTAATCTTAAGGGGGGCATGTTAACAAGGCAGCCGGGACCATTGTGGGGGGCTCTACCCCTCCCCATACTACCTAATTACCTCAGTTTTAATTAGGGCATCAAAGGGAGCCAAAATGGGAAAAAGGTTGTACGAGTTGGGGCCAATGTTTATGTACAGTATATACCCACGGGAGATGCAGGTTAACCCTTACAGTACCAGCGTCGTCTTTCTGTTTTTATTTCAGCTGGAATTAGACGATGTTATGATTCTTAGGAAGGATATATGGTAGCTAAAGCGATTAATTGAAATCGTATGTAATCTTTTAAAGAGTAGCCATCCTTCCTAAGCTGAATAAAACCGCCTACTAGTTGCCAGCACATAATGAAAAGGATGTCACTGATACTGAATTGGTTAATATATCTTAATGTTAGTGCCTAAAATGAAATTGGTTAATATATCTTAATGTTAGTGCCTAAAATGAAATCACAGTGTACATTATCAGGGACTCGGTTAAAAGAGAACACTTTTGTTTTTGTTTCACTTGTTTCAGGGTTAGATACGGCAGACTACAACTTATACCATACAACACAGGTTAGTACCCATATTGGCGAAAGTATAGGTAATGGTTAAGGGGAGATTTCCACTTGAGGGACATATTTCTGGAACCCTTTCTCCCTCGTGTTTAGCCCCATTGCTTTGGAGATACTAAGACGTTCGCCCCATTAGTTTGGCGATTTTAAGAACTTTCGCCCCATTTCTGTCAATTTTAAGACCGTTCGTGCCATTTAGGTGTCTATTTTTCCCTGGCGAGCGATAGCGAGCCTGTATTTATGAAGAACTGGCCTTCGGCCGAAACATTTTTTTTTCTACCGAAAAATGTACAAATTTATCTTGAAAGGGGGTCTAGGGAGTGTAATTTTAAGCTTGACGGAGATCTAGGGAACAGACTAAAAACCTCCCCTTAAGATACCGTTGAGTGTGTTAGGGGTGCCTGTGTTACATTTATCGTTTACAGGATGTATTAGATATGGGACCATATCCACTGCGAGAAACTAATTAGGTGTGTCTATAAGTACGTCCTCAATTTAGAGAGCAATAATGTTCACAATATATTATATATTATTATCTTATTATTTGTTCATTAACCTTTCAGAAGGTAGAATTATTTGACACTATATTAGGAATCGTAAATACAAATATAACTGGAAAAGAGGCTGCCATATTTCCAGCAATTTCGTGTGTCTTTCTCTTAATATTGATCGGTACATATACATCACAGTGCAGTGCAATATGGAAGAACACACTTCTAGCTTTAAGATGCGATGGTTAATTTTTTGGTCGATTTGTTTTAATTTATTTATTGTTTTGTCTAGTGTCCTCCCTAGACGTCCAACAAACTTAAAAAGACAATCCCAGGGTCCCCCTTCAAGATATAATATTTTATTTGTAAATATTTCGGTAGAAAAATGTCCCGGCCGAAAGCCAGTACCTCCTAAATTACAGGCTCGCCATTAGTTGCCAGGAAAAAAATTACACCTAAATTACATGAAAAGTCTTAATATTGGCAACAACGATGTGCCGAAAGATCTTAAAATCGCCAAACTGATGGGGCAAAAGTCTTAAAATCTCATAAATAATGGGTCTAAACATGAGGGAGAAGGGGATCCAAAAAACCAACCATCCCGCCTTTAGGAATAAGACCACCATGCACCAAGGCTACCCCGTCTAACTTCCAGGCACCCGCATGGCCCTTGATAACGGAGTCTTGCTTAGCTTAACCTAATTTATACATATATGAATATCCTGGCTACATACGATATCATTACTTATATATACGGACTTAGTTTTTGCTGGTCCTGCTCAAATTGTATTTAGATTCCTTTTACAAGGTTCATTCAATATTCAGTAGACAATATGAGTCAAACAGTAGTTTTATATTTAGATTTCTCATTTTGATATAATATGGCTACTTTTCTTAAAAGCTATTGCTTCCATCCTTTATTTCAGAACACAACTACTAAAACGATAGTTGAATTGTGAAATTTAAATTATTTCTTAGTATGAGCGAGGCTAGGAGGCTAGGAATCCTCCTCCCCTTGTAAAATTTACCTACTAGATGAAACAGAGAATGGGGTGAGGGAACGCAAAAGTGGTCCCGAACCCTAAGAATTATAACTGTATATGTTTCTGTTCGGGCTCGGTCTCGAGTCGGCCACCCCCAGCTATGAGTATTGTATTTGAGTACATACAAGTGATTCATACAAGAGCGAAATATATATTAAAATATGGTAATGTGGTATATATTTTAATGGCTTCTGCACTACGTTAGTGATTCAAATGTATTTGAAGTTCCTGAAATGTCAGCACTGGGGCATTCTGAAGGTCGTCGATAAATCTCAGGAAAACAATGACCAATTAAAAGGAAAGAAGAAAACTCTTGGAGAAGAAAAGATATTTCACTGATTAGCTACATCTTAACTCCATTTCATGATTATGAGGTAATGCAGAATTAAGAAATAAATGTTGTCGTCCTACTTCAAATAAATAAAAGACCGTCATACATAGAGATAGGAAAGGACGTTACCATTAAAAGACCGTCATACATAGAGATAGAGATAGGAAAGGACGTTACCATTAAAAGACCGTCATACATAGAGATAGGAAAGGACGTTACCATTAAAAGACCGTCATACATAGAGATAGAGATAGGAAAGGACGTTACCATTAAAAGACCGTCATACATAGAGATAGAGATAGGAAAGGACGTTACCATTAAAAGACCGTCATACATAGAGATAGGAAAGGACGTTACCATTAAAAGACCGTCATACATAGAGATAGGAAAGGACGTTACCATTAAAAGACCGTCATACATAGAGATAGGAAAGGACGTTACCATTAAAAGACCGTCATACATAGAGATAGAGATAGGAAAGGACGTTACCATTAAAAGACCGTCATACATAGAGATAGAGATAGGAAAGGACGATACCATTAAAAGACCGTCATACATAGAGATAGAGATAGGAAAGGACGTTACCATTAAAAGACCGTCATACATAGAGATAGAGATAGGAAAGGACGTTACCATTAAAAGACCGTCATACATAGAGATAGAGATAGGAAAGGACGTTACCATTTAAAGACCGTCATACATAGAGATAGAGATAGGAAAGGACGTTACCATTAAAAGACCGTCATACATAGAGATAGAGATAGGAAAGGACGTTACCATTAAAAGACCGTCATACATAGAGATAGAGATAGGAAAGGACGTTACCATTAAAAGACCGTCATACATAGAGATAGGAAAGGACGTTACCATTAAAAGACCGTCATACATAGAGATAGAGATAGGAAAGGACGTTACCATTAAAAGACCGTCATACATAGAGATAGAGATAGGAAAGGACGTTACCATTAAAAGACCGTCATACATAGAGATAGAGATAGGAAAGGACGTTACCATTAAAAGACCGTCATACATAGAGATAGAGATAGGAAAGGACGTTACCATTAAAAGACCGTCAAACATAGATAGAGATAGGAAAGGACGTTACCATTAAAAGACCGTCATACATAGAGATAGAGATAGGAAAGGACGTTACCATTAAAAGACCGTCATACATAGAGATAGAGATAGGAAAGGACGTTACCATTAAAAGACCGTCATACATAGAGATAGAGATAGGAAAGGACGTTACCATTAAAAGACCGTCATACATAGAGATAGAGATAGGAAAGGACGTTACCATTAAAAGACCGTCATACATAGAGATAGAGATAGGAAAGGACGTTACCATTAAAAGACCGTCATACATAGAGATAGGAAAGGACGTTACCATTAAAAAACCGTCATACATAGAGATAGAGATAGGAAAGGACGTTACCATTAAAAGACCGTCATACATAGAGATAGAGATAGGAAAGGACGTTACCATTAAAAGACCGTCATACATAGAGATAGAGATAGGAAAGGACGTTACCATTAAAAGACCGTCATACATAGAGATGGAGATAGGAAAGGATGTTACCATTAAAAGACCGTCATACATAGAGATAGAGATAGGAAAGGACGTTACCATTAAAAGACCGTCATACATAGAGATAGAGATAGGAAAGGACGTTACCATTAAAAGACCGTCATACATAGAGATAGAGATAGGAAAGGACGTTACCATTAAAAGACCGTCATACATAGAGATAGAGATAGGAAAGGACGTTACCATTAAAAGACCGTCATACATAGAGATAGAGATAGGAAAGGACGTTACCATTAAAAGACCGTCATACATAGAGATAGAGATAGGAAAGGACGTTACCATTAAAAGACCGTCATACATAGAGATAGAGATAGGAAAGGACGTTACCATTAAAAGGCCGTCATACATAGAGATAGAGATAGGAAAGGACGTTACCATTAAAAGACCGTCATACATAGAGATAGAGATAGGAAAGGACGTTACCATTAAAAGACCGTCATACATAGAGATAGAGATAGGAAAGGACGTTACCATTAAAAGACCGTCATACATAGAGATAGAGATAGGAAAGGACGTTACCATTAAAAGACCGTCATACATAGAGATAGAGATAGGAAAGGACGTTACCATTAAAAGACCGTCATACATAGAGATAGAGATAGGAAAGGACGTTACCATTAAAAGACCGTCATACATAGAGATAGAGATAGGAAAGGACGTTACCATTAAAAGACCGTCAAACATAGAGATAGAGATAGGAAAGGACGTTACCATTAAAAGACCGTCATACATAGAGATAGAGATAGGAAAGGACGTTACCATTAAAAGACCGTCATACATAGAGATAGAGATAGGAAAGGACGTTACCATTAAAAGACTCATCATACACATTCTTAATCTATTATTTTTGAGTACGTGTGTGCGTCTGTCTGCCTGTGTGTGTGTGTGTGTGTGTGTGTGTGTGTGTGTGTGCGTGTGTGTGTGTGTTATGTGTGTGTATGTGCGTGTGTGTGTGTGTTATGTGTGTGTGTATATATAATTAATATTACTAATTGTTGGTTTATTTTTCATTTGCAGCTGTGAGGGCGAAAATCTACAGTTTGTCTTAACCTAGGTACTGTACAATGCGTCTACCTTAATTACAAGGTCACATGCGACCTTTGGCGACCGTGAGGTGGCTTAGTTCTCGCCATAGTACGTACATATGTAGGTGCACTGGTGAAACTACGTGTAGGCTAACGCAAGCTGATAGTTGAGCAATTTGACTAGGTAGGCACCACGCTACAATCCAGGTGAGAGAGAGAGAGAGAGAGAGAGAGAGAGAGAGAGAGAGAGAGAGAGAGAGAGAGAGAGAGAGAGAGCGAGAGAGAAGTGTGGTAGTTGAGGCTGAGGGCGTCCTATCACACCCAGCAAGGTCATATCCTTTAATCTGCTAGGCCAGGGTAATAGCGTAATTGAGCTTGTTCAGAACTTCCTGTGTCAGCTCTGGTTCACCACCATAACGCCAGCTGTATTGCCGTACGTACTTACAACTGGCACTGCGTAGTATCATCTTAGACATGAGTCTGTTCCTCATTGATTTTATTAATGGACGTTCAGCAAATATAATACAAAATCTCTTCCCTTTGAATTTTAGAAATAAGTGAGGCATTTACTTAT
>JBAKBP010038721.1:0-15827 GCA_037953745.1 Lithodes maja
GCTATTCTGTTGGTACTAATGGGTTAATATTATTAGTAGTAGACTTAGTATGGTTTGATGATGCGCGGAAATGTATATTTGACTTGAAATAGATACATTTAAGTATTACAAACCTTCGCGAACCCATAAACAGGGAACGTGAGCCGGGTTTAGACCGTCGCGCACCCATAAACAGGGAACGTGAGGGGGAGTTTAGACCGTCGCGGAGATAGGTTACTTTTCGGTTAGGTTAGGTTAAGTTAGGCTAATGTTAAAAATACTAAAATGCGACGGTCCTCTGTATTAAACAACACTGTATATCAAAGAAAAAATTAAAAACAACAACACATTACTTGAAAAACTCGTATCTGGTTGGTGATCATTTTTTATCAAAATAAGTTTTTTTCCAGTTTCCGCGTCTGCTGAACCATCCAAAAACATGCTAAAAGGCGTGTTTTGAAGGGGGGAGGTGGTGGTGGGTAGTGGGAGAGGGGTAGTATAACTGTAGATTTACCGGTTATACTGATGTTTTGGACCGACAGTTAGCCCATCGATCTTTTTAGGCCTAATAGGTCCGGTACATCATTGCTATATATGTCATTAAGAGCTGAAATGTATTATAAGGGAGAACAAAAATAAAATAAAATACATAGGCCTACTGTAAAACAATAAGTTTTTCAGCCAGTACCCAACCTGCGGGGGTGTGGGGGCGGCAGCCCCCACCAATAATACTAGGTTAGGTTAGGTAAAGTTGTTAGGTTAGGCTAATGTTAACCCCATTCTTACTAGGTTAGGTTAGGTAAGGTTGTTAGGTTAGGCTAATGTTAACCCCATTCTTACTAGGTTAGGTTAGGTAAGGTTGTTAGGTTAGGCTAATGTTAACCCCATTCTTACTAGGTTAGGTTAGGCTAATGTTAACCCCATTCTTACTAGGTTAGGTTAGGTAAGGTTGTTAGGTTAGGCTAATGTTAACCCCATTCTTACTTCGTTAGGTTAGGTAAGGTTGTTAGGTTAGGCTAATGTTAACCTTATGAAAACCAAAACAAAGATTTTATTAGGGTTACTGTGTAATTTTAACATGAACATTAGTAAAATCCGAGCCAAGTTTCGTCAAAACTTGGCTCGTGTTTTCTAAATGTCGGGTTATATGGGTATGGAAATTTATAAAACCCGAGCCAACATGTTAATAAGGTTACTGTGTTATTTTCATTTTTAAATTAGTTAAATCTGAGCCAAGTTTCGTCAAAACTTGGCTCGGGTTTTCAAAAAGCCGGGTTTTATGGGTCTGGAAATTGACAAAATCCGAGCCAATAATTTACCAAGGTTACTGTGTTTTTTTCATTTTTACATTTGTTAAATCCGAGCCAAGTTTCGTCAAAACTTGGCTCGGGTTTTCAAAAAATCAGGTTTTATGGGTCTGGAAATTGAACAAACCCGAGCCAAATTTGGGTTACAAATGTGTATTATCGTGTTCTATAGTGTTCTATAGTGTTCTATACGCTTTTTACCCCTCAATTTCCCTGATCTTCATAGCCCTCCCCACTATCGGGGGGCGTGTCTTTAGATTGATGGATAATGGGTAAATGCTTAATTCCCATTCAATTTCATCACTAGATTCCACTAAAACACCAAAAACAAAATCAAAATATAAAAAAAAAAAAAAATGAAAAACACGTTGTTGCGTCTCCTGTATATTAACCAATAGTTTTCCTGTTAAGTTTACTCAACCTGTGCATAGGGTATGTGTTAGTATATACCATGATATGACCCGGGCAGGCTGTCATTACAGGACAGTCACTAATTTGGGAATTTTTTTATTTTAATACCACGAATTTTCCGAGTTTTTTTATAAACAAAATTGGTCATTTGCATCATTATATAGTGTTTGTAATTAATTAGAAATCTCGGGAAAATCTATTTTCCCCATTAGGCATATCGATCGATGTTGAGACAGCCCCTCGATAGTGATTTGAAAAGACATTAGCCTAACCTAACAACCTTACCTAACCTAACCTAGTATTATGAGTGGGGGCTGCTGCCCCCACACCCCCGCTGGTTGAGTACTAATCCCTTAATAAAAAAAGAAAAAATTGGCTGTCGATTATACAAAGGTGAAGAAGTCGATGCAGTCTATGGTGTTTACTCTGCAATCTTCAGCTTGATTGTACATTGATAACGGGAAAGTACCGTATTGACAACCTTGTTACGAAAATTAAATTTTAGTACCATACTTTTATATAAGATTTTTCAGAGGGTTTAACACATTTTCATATGATCTTTAGAGCTATCGATGACTGAAAGTACCGTATTGACAACCTTGTTACGAAAATTTAATTTAGTGCCATACTTTTATATAAGATTTTTCAGAGGGTTTAACACATTTTCATATGATCTTTAGAGCTATCGATGACTGAAAGTACCGTATTAACAACCTTGTTACGAAAAATAAAGTTTAGTACCATACTTTTTTATTAGGTTTTGCCGAGGGATAAAACAAATTTTCTTATGATCTTTAGAGCATATAGATTCAATATTTATCTTCAAATATATTAACAAAATTCGTGGTATTAAAATAACATTGAACCCTAATGGGACACACACGGACTCAGTTAACACGAGGCGGGTCACACAAACATAACAGCTGTACAGTCGCCCAAAGAAGTGATGTCTCGTTACCAAGTATAATTATGTTTATCAATAATTTGTATCAGCGCTATCTAAGCTAGATTTATTAATTTTGAGAGAGATATAATACAAGCATGTTCCTACACTTACCTACCTTTCTCAATATCTGACCGACACTAATACTGCACAGAGCGAGCCAAACGTAATGACAGCTGAAACATGACTTATTAGTGCTACCGTACAACAATAAATATAACAATGTCAGCGTTTACTAATTAAATCATATTATCATCCCCAGCAGTATAATAACTAATTCCGACAACCATCACATATGTACAGTCGCGGCCATATAAATTCGCCCACCTTCCTCTTCCTCACTGGACTCTTTTTGCTTCTATCCAACCGGCCACTAAGGGGTGGAGGGAGGTAAGGGGTGGAGAAGTGGGTGGGTGTGCAGGTGAGATAGGTGTGGCTGGATTGTTAAGTGGTTATTGGATGCATTATAACTGTATATTTGGGATATTACTTGCATTTGGAAAATATTAAGGAAACCACCCACCAATTATTTTCATTATTTTTTGTTTAGTTTTAGTTTATTTGCATCAATATAATTATAGTGATTAACATTAGTTTCAACCTCCTCAAAAATCGTTTTCCCCTTTATCCAACGATCTTAAGACACGGCGCCCGATAGTGGGGAGGGCTATGAAGATCAGGGAAAATGTGGGGTTAAAGATATAATGGCTTTTATGATGAAAGTTGGCTCGGGTTTTGTTGTTTTTCAACTTGAGAAAACCCCAAAATGAAAAAAACCGAGCCAACCTAACCTAACAATACCGTGACGTGACGTATGGTGACGTATACAAAAAAATAACCAATAATATGGCAGAAACATAGTGACGTGTTGATCATTAGTTCACATAGAGAAAGGCAGAGGGCGTTATAGTCGAATATCTACGATAAAAGCGCTCATCAATTATAGTATCAACATGGCTGACCTAGCGGGGTGGCGTCTGTGGGAAACACTGGACAAATATCGTTACAGGTTACAGGTTCTAGGTTCTGTATCTCCCTTAATATAATTTTTCGAGGGTTGACACTTATTTTAACATGGAGTATAGGTTATATTACATCCTAAATTAAATTTTAAAAATCTGAAAATTCTTGGGTTGTTTATATAATAGAAGTTACTGTGGGACAAGTAATATGTTGAAGGGGGAGCTCTGCCCCCTCTAAACACCCGTCACTTATGTCATCATAATCTGTTGTACTTCATAAGGGGTCCAATTAAGGAGAAAGTTAATTAACAGACGAAATTAGGCCGCAAATTACAATAACATAGCGGGCCGCCGTTTATGGGAGACTTTTTACACATCATTTTCAATTTTAATTTTCTCCCTTAATCGATTTTTCCAAATGATCAAACTTACATAAAAATGAAGTACAGTTAATAGGGATTCCAACATGCATTTAAAAATTGTCTTGAAAATTGGTGGGTGGTTTGCTTAATATATACCCTTGCATTTTGCTGGGTCAGTATCTCCATTAACTGATGCCGTTGTTCATGTAAGTATTCATTAGGAATAGCATAAGGAATGTTATATCCATTTAGCTTGATAATGATACAGCTTGTTAGGTATTCGACTGGCTTAGCAAAAACAGAACCTGATTGATATAGAGTATTATAGACGGTTTACCTACTAGTAATACTGGTGTCATAATATAATATAACATCTGCATTATTAACTTCAACTATTTATAGTAGAAGACAATTAATAGTATTTATAGTAGAAGACAATTAATAGTATTTATAGTAGAAGACAATTAATAGTATTTATAGTAGAAGACAATTAATAGTATTTATAGTAGAAGACAATTAATAGTATTTATAGTAGAAGACAATCATAAATCTTAGTCATTCATTTTGTGTGTGTGCGCGCGCGTGTGTGTGTGTGTGTGTGTGTGTGTGTGCGCGCGCGCGCTTAAAGGGTGATCGGGAAATTAAATGTATGCAGGTTTCGGGTTCGTGGATGGGTGGAAAATTACGACGGTAGATATATGCCTGTATAGTAGATATATGCCTGTATAGTAGATATATGCCTGTATAGTAGATATATGCCCGTATAGTCCCTTTCTTCTTATTCTGTCTTTGTTCATATTTACATATTCTGACTTTCTCCCTACTTGGTAATAGTTTTCCGGGATTATTGAGCATATTTCACTATGTGATGCCAAATATGGTTAAGTTATTTTTATGAATAATGCATTAGGAACCCTCAAAGTTGCTCTACTAGGCTATATAACCAAATATTCTGTTAACTGGGTTTTCCAATCCTAATAATTAATCATTTAATTATCTAAAGCTGAGGCTACATGTAGCAACTAAACATTAAAGCACTTTACATTCTATTATATACAACCATGTGAAATATTGTTGAAAAATAGTACCGTTATATACTGGTACCGGTATTAATTACCCGCTGAGTCTCCTACACTCACTTGTGAGAGGTAAGAAAACGCATTATCATATCAATCATAAATACTAATAATAATGAGAAGGACATCCCTAATGGCGATAATTTTTCAATTGAAAAAAATATACAGATATCAAGAGGGATGGATATAGATATCTACAGTGTATTTGCGGTAATCAGCTAAGTCGCATGGTTAACTCGTTCAATGGTTAGCTCGTTCCGTATAATAACGCTTATTTGGTTGGTTATTTCTTATATATTTATACGATTATATCAGCTTAGGAAGGAACAATAGGAGTCCAATGAATAAACAATAAAATTAAGGATACCGTTCGGCTATTGTATCCCAAGAGAATATAAAGGTTTTGGTATTGAATGAT
This sequence comes from Lithodes maja, assembly GCA_037953745.1. Taxonomy (NCBI): domain Eukaryota; kingdom Metazoa; phylum Arthropoda; class Malacostraca; order Decapoda; family Lithodidae; genus Lithodes; species Lithodes maja. Next base: position 5,459 of record JBAKBP010038721.1, read on the forward strand.
TTGATGCGATTTTACTTTACTAGCGCGCACTTTACAGGTACCACGACAAACTTGATACCGCGTTTTATTAGGTTTCCACGCATCCACCGTCATGCTACACCCTTTTCTGATATACGAAATACCCAAAAAAGTAATTGGGACACACTAATGTTGATAATAATAGATTTAATATAAAGATAACTCGGTGAAAGAGTTGCGTTCGCTGGGGTATCATCGATTGCTTTGCTTACATTTTATACTGGAGGGTAAGATCCTGTGTAGCGGGTAACTGTTGTTCAGATGCCTACTTTAACCTAACCAAAACCTAACATAACCTAACCTAACCTAACCTAACCTAACCTAACCTAACCTAGTTTATTATTGTACTATTTATGAATGTAAAATGTAAACATATATTGTTACATTACCAAATTATTGAGATATATACTGTATATACACGGTTGCCCGGTACACAGGATTATACTCGCTCGAGTTTCTGATGTACAAGATTTCACATCAAAATGTTAAAAAGGATGAACCTCTACACATGACAGCCATCTCATCGATGATACGATCAGATTTTTTATCGGTGACTTTAAGGGAGCCCACCGTTTTTTTTTTTTTCTCTCCCTCTCTCTTTGGCTTGTATCCATTCGGCACCATTCAGCCTACTGTTTTAAGGCGTTTACCCCCATCCAGGTGTCAATATTGTCCTGGTGAGCGGTAGCGAGCCAGCATATATATATTTTTGTTTTGACAGCAAGCAAAATTTGTAAATTTTTCGATAGAAAAATTTCTCTGGCGAAGCAGGATTTCAACATACAATGCGGGCTCGCTATCGCTCGCCAGGAAGAAATCGACACCTGGATGGAGATAAACGTCTTAAAACAGTTGGCTGAATGGGGCCGAATGGATACAAGCCAGGGAAAGAGAGAAAAGGAGAAAAAGATAAAAACAAATCCCTTAATAGCCTGGTACGATAATTGCCGATGCTGAAGGTAGGCATCTAGTTGACTTTGCTAATTTTGTTTTTTAGGAAACTAGTTTTCTGGCGAGCAAACTTTAAAGGTGTTTGGGATCATGCATACCAGATCAGACTAGATGGTGAGAATGATAATCGATTCTATTATGATACAATGTGATTCTGATATTGATACGTGATAGACAATTTAAATACTGATGGTGAAGTAGTGCGAGGTTAAGTGATGATGAACTCATCTAAGCTACAACATTAAATATGCATATTGTTAGAGCAGTTGGGAGATACTGAATATAGCATTTGTGGGGGTAATATTTGGTAGAAACATTATGGTATAAGAAAGAGAGAGAAAGAGCATACGTGTTTTATAAAATTTAAAATCATAAGTTTCGTTACCGGTACACATTTTGATTAAGTGGCAAATATGTGGCATTGTTTCCTGAAAAGAAGTTGCTACAAATTATCGATCTATATATATATTATATGGGACAATATCTCGAAATACGCGTTTGCACACACATGCATTCATAATTCGTTGTATAACATGTTATTTATGTATGTAAAATTAGACACAGTTGAACGTACTGGCAGTTTTCAGTTTCTATAGATTGCAGCGAGTAGTATGATCATACTGTATAATTATAAGTTGTCCAGATAGGGGCCTAATGGAAACAATTTTAAACTGATGTATCTTATAAACATGTAAATTATTGTTACCTAATTGATAACAGAATAAGACTTCTTTTATTTAGTTTACCAGAGAGAAAGAGAGGGGATGTGTGTGGCATTGAGAGATTATTGGATCGTGAGATAGGTGATGGCACTGATGATCACACACACACACATGGAGCCAAAAACTAAAGTAACCTTATTAAAGAGAAGAAAAAAAAGAGGATACAAACTTCTCGCTTGTTATATATTCTCGTTCCTCTTTGGTTAACCTTGAAACATAAATACCCGGTACCGTGAATTTAGGGTAAGTGAGGTGAAATAGTAAGGGACGGAATATTCTGATTGATGCACCTTGTGAGCCTCACTCTGTTGAAATTTAGCGAGGCTAAGACAACACGAACGCGAAGGTAAAACAACATATGCAAATTAGGAACCAGCAGCAGGTTTACGCAACGTCTAACCGCATAGACTTTTCTTGTATAATTTATACCTGATAAAAGCCCTCATGGCAAGACCTTGACTAAACCATCGTTACAAAGCCGCGCATCCCCCTTATCCTCATTCTGTGGCTTATTATTATAAGCAGACTGGTAGCCTCGATGTCACCTTGTTTATATATCTATATATAATATCTCTAGCTATCTATCTATCTATCTATCGATCTAATATATATATAATTTGTTTTATATACTCTCGGCTGGACTCGAACCTCCGACACTTAAGACTAGTGTCCAAGCTTTAAACCACTTCACCACGGCGTGATAAATATAGAAACATTTAGTAGCTAGCGTGTATTTGTGTGATGTACTTGATATACTGTATATGTATATATATATTCACATACAGGTATATATAATATATATATACCGGTATATATATATATATATATATATATATATATATATATATATATATTGTGACGCACCCAGTGCGTAGCAACGTAACCTGATTGTACTCCTTGGTACTCCACTGTACCGTCACGGACCGTGTACCATGCTGGCTGCTTATATTGAGTGTGACAACGTATAACTATGTTCTTTGTATCTCTGCAAAGGTCTCGTCATTTGCTAACCAGTGGTGGGTTTTGTTTTAAGCCATGTCGAGACCTTCCATTTAATATGTAGTATCAATAGAGAAGTTGATAGATGAGATGATAGGAATTCAGAGAGAGAGAGTGAGTTAGACTTCAGAGCGAGAGGGTAGCGGTGCGCCACGCTGCCGGGGGGGTGGTTGCCAGACGTATGGACCGGTTGGCAGCCCTGCGCTTATAGCTAGGTGCGACAGGGTTGGTAGTACATTGCCGCCTGCCTATGCTGTCTGGGCTGCCCATGTTGTCGTACAGCACATTGCCTGGAGGCTCGCTGTGTGCTCTATGACCAGGTTGCCTAGAACCTTTGAGATTCTAACATCCCTTGCCCTCTCTCCCAATTTCTCACGGTTGCACTCTTTCTCTCTGACGACATTACTCTCATTTCATTCTTCTCTCTATTTAAATGCATAACCTTCCCTTGAGGTCCTAAAGGAGTTTCAGCACTCACCTCTCGTATTACTCTTAGGACAAGCATATATTTACATGTATTAGATTTAAGGGGTTAATGTGAACAGCGATCTTCTTGATGAGGATAGTTGGTGAACGTTCTACATGTTCACGAGTTATATGCCCAGCTCATCATCCAATTTGTGACTAGACTAGTGCCATGTGTAAGAGCCCGACCATGCCCAGGAGTTGTCTGTAGAGGGGCGAGGACTTAGCCTTGATTTGCCTACCGAGCCAGGAGCGAGTGTAGTACCAGAGACTACAGCTCGCTCGTAGTGCCGGTATAGTAGAGTAACGTAATTTATCTGTCCTTGTGTTCTCTGCAGTCTTTTCCTGGGTTCTCGCTTTCGGTGCTGGGACTCATTGTTCCTGTGACTTGGCCTGTTAGCTAGAACACATGGGGATGATGAGTGGGTGATATCTTTATGTTACTATGCATTGCAGCTCTCTTTAAGTTTATGTATGTAACACTTTACAATACACATTACTCACACACAAGACAACACTATTAATACTTTCATGTATCAATTAACTGCACTGTCGTTTTGCTGCTGTTTCCAGAGTTCTATTGCGTAGGGCGCATACGGACTCAGAGGGGAGACAGAGTGAGAGAAGCGAAGTAGCCTATGCGGTAGTAGGCTACCGGCGCAGTACTGTTGCCTGCAACCTTTTAGTTATTCCAAGTATAGATTCATTATTACAATAAGTGACTACTATTTATGTTCCTTCCATGTGTATTATTAGGTATCTACTGGATCATGAACATCTTGTATGCTACATGCTAGTGCATGTTAGTAGGGGACAGTTATTCTAGTGCACGCGCTTTCAAATAGGCGTGTACATTTGTCATTTAGCATTTCACTGTCATACCTTTAGCCTGCTTCTATTCTACATTATTAGAGGCTTAATATTAACGTAGTTTCTTGAGTATTGCATTTCTTTAGTAATAACGTAACCTATAAATGTCTGAGGGAGTTTAGCCTCATAGCCTACCCCTGTTGTACACTTTCGCCGAGTTAAGGTACCTCGTTACCATAGACGGTAACTCTGTAGGGCGTTGGTGCTTTTGTTGTCTGGAGCATATAGTATTTGGGACTGGAATCGAGCGTGTCGTTGTCACATAAGCCATTTCTGTCCTACGATCAAGAATCCCGAATATGTATTGCCGATCCAGCCGTAACAAAATGGCGACCTTGCACAAGATTCAGTAGTATCCTATCACATGTTTTTTGGAGAACTATTCTATGCTACCTAGTAGAGCTGGCTAGAATTTTCTTGCATATTGGAGGAATTTTTATTGTGTCATTATTGTATTGGTGGACTTGCAGATTCTTTCGTTGGGGGTGTCTAGAGTAGAGTCATTCAAGCATCTTTAACATTTTGTGAGTCGAGACTGCAATTAGTAATAAGCACTTCTTTTTTTTTATGAACAGCAATTGTATAACCAGCACTATGTCTAATGACTCATCATTTACGGGGGAGGATAACACGGTACAGCCTAGTAACCAGCAAGTACAACAGATGTTTAGGGAGGGGAGTGTTGTAAGTGGAGAGAGGGATGCCCGGGCATTTTTGCAGACACCTTTGACCGAACAGCGCCTGCAGGCTATTGATTGTTACAGTCTTCGCTGTTTAGCCACGGTTTTGGGGCGGGACTGTCCTGACAGTTGGCCCAAGAAGAATTTGGTGGCATGTTTGTTGGGTGATGGCGATGGGGCGGTGGGTGGAGTGGGGTCTTGGGGGGTTCCCTCCAAGCCTCCATTCCACTCTACCCCTGAGCTGGGCCCTCAGCCAGCGAGTCTTAGCACGATGCAGCAGGAGGGTTCTCAAGGGCAAGCTGGCTTACCCGTAAACACGTCTCGGTGTGGATCCCCCATTTTGTGCTCTCCCCCCCCAGGCCTGTCTCCTGAGATGTTATTTCAGCTAGAACTAGCTAAGTTTAAGCTGCAGGAGACTCAGATACAACAGGCTAGTATAGAACGCATAGAGGTTGCTAGAATCCAAGCCAATCAGGATGCAACCAGGTACCAGGCTGAAATGGATGTCGAGAAGTCTAGAGTAGAGACCACGGGGCGTCATCTCGGTGGTGGGCACCGGGTTACAGACTCACTTTCGCATTTAATTAAGTTAGTACCCGCATTTGATGAGACAGCAGTGACTGAGTTTTTTGCTCGTTTCGAAAAGAAGTGTCGTGAGTATGACTGGCCGGAGGTTAAATGGGCAGCATTAGTTTCATCACGTCTAGTGGGTAAGGGGTTGAAAGCCTACGATGCACTGTCACTGGACGAGAGTGTAGTGTATGGACTGGTGAAGGAGGCTGTGCTCCGGGCCTACGAACTGCAACCCGAAACTTATAGATTGAAGTTCCGTGGCGTGAATAAGAAGAGCGACGTCAGTTTTATGGAGCACGCACGGGACTTAACAGATGCATGTAATAACTGGTTTCGGTCCGAGCACGCAGAGTCGGCTGAGGAAATTAAGCAACTTTTCTATCTGGAACAGTTTTACAAATGTACTGGAACCGATCTAACGCTGAACATTAAGGAAAAATGTCCCAAGACAGTAGAGGAGGCTGCCAAGATGGCAGACTTCAGATTATCATTGATTCGTGGTTGCGGTGCCGCTCAGAGGGCTGAGTCAGGGCAGAAGGGGCGCTATACCCCACCCACCAGAGTTTTTGATAATAACAAATCCTATGACACACATAACCACACTAAATGCATTGCACCTAATAACACCTACAAACACAGGCCTCTCCCGTTTACTAAAGGTCAGGCCCCTTCTTCGCCCGCACAAGGGAAGAAGCCCATTGGGGATGTGAAATGTTACAAATGTCAGAAGCTAGGCCATTATTCACGTGAGTGCCCTAGTAACACTCCCGCTAAGCCGGTGTCATTGGTTCACAGTATCGGTGTGTCTCTGAAGGCTGCAGCAACTGCCCGGGGTAGGTTGTCAGCAGCTGAGGCACACGCGGTAAAGAAGCGTACGGAAGGCTCGACACCTGTCCGGGACACTTTCTGTAGCCATCGGGGACACGGGTTTGTGAGCTGGGGGAGTGAACTACGGAGGGTCGACTTGCTGAGGGATACGGGGGCTTCGCAAACTTTGTTGAGGAACTTCACAGGGAAACCGATAAATGCGGCCAGAGTTGTTGTGGTGCAGGGTATAAATGCTACGAGGTCATACCCACTTGTGAGGTTGGAGTTGAAAGTGGGAGAGGTGTGCAGGGAGCTGGATGTAGGGATCGTTGAGTGTTTGCCAGTTGAGGGCGTCGACCTTCTTCTCGGCAACGACTTTGCGGTGCCCACTTCCGGGACTCCACCCTTAGTCGTTGCCGAGAGGGCGGCCGACGTGGATGGTGAGAATCGGGAATGGGTTGGGAGGTGCCAACAGGATGAGATGGCCTGTGTGGTAACCCGATCTCGCTCTGCGGCTCCTGCACAGCCTAGCACTCAACCTCGGGGACAGTGGAGGAAGGATCAGGAGAAGGTTGCTAAGGGCAGGAAAAGGGACATTGATTCTGCTGCACTTCTCGGTGATTCGGTACTTGGACCTATAATAAACACGGGAGTTGACTCTGGCCCAGATATGGTGTGTAACAAGGCAGAGTTGGGTAAGACTTCGCGTGAGGCAAGAGCTGTAGCGAGAGCCACTAAGGCAGTAGAGCCTACTAGCCGGGGTAATGTCTTATTACAAAACCATCTTGATGCATTGACGCCCAGGGACATTAGTGAGCAGCAGCTGCAAGACGCTAGCCTAGCTCGTTATAGCAATGGTGCCATAGAGTTGGAGGAAGATGGGGATGCGAAGCCGGGAGATTTCTTTAGGCTCAACAGGATATTGTACCGCAGATTTCTAGACCCAAAATCGAAGTGGGAGGGCGGTGCGAGGGTAGTAGACCAGGTGGTTGTTCCAAATAAGTATAGAGAGTCCTTATTGTGTCTGGCGCATGATGTGCCGGTGGCGGGTCATTTGGGGGTAACCAAAACATTGGCGGCATTGGGCAGGTTTTTCTGGTGGCCTGGGGTCAAGGCTGATGTCTGTGCATGGGTGGCTGGGTGTGCGACCTGCCAGACAACGGGGAAGCCTAACCAGACCATCCCGAAGGCACCTTTGTTTCCCATACCTGTCACCGGGCCTCCGTTCAGCAAAGTTGTAGTAGATTTGGTTGGCCCTTTCCCACCTACTAGTAGTGGCAATAAATTCCTGTTGACAATCATGGATGTGGCTACGAGATACCCGGACGCATACCCCATGAGAAACGGCTCGGCAAAGGCAGTTGTTAAAAACTTATTATTGTTCTGTTCCCGTTATGGATTTCCACGTGAGGTGCAGTCAGACCAGGGGAGCAATTTTACATCCAAATTGTTCAAGCAAACCCTTCAGTTGCACGGTATATGTTCTGTAGTGTCGTCAGCCTACCATCCCGAGAGTCAGGGAGTCTTGGAGCGGTGGCACTCGACCCTGAAGAGTATGCTACGCTGTTACTGTGCAGAACATGACACTGATTGGGATTTGGGTCTGCCGTATGTTCTGTTCGCTGCACGTGAAGTCCCAGGAGAGAGCCTGGGGTTCAGTCCAAATCAACTAGTCTTTGGCCATAATGTGAGAGGACCTTTAAGTATGGTGAAAGAGATCTGGGAGGGCGAAGAGAAGCCGGGGTCTGTACTTAAATATATCCTTGAGAGCCGGGAGAGACTTATAGGTTGCATGGCAGCGGCAGGTAATAACTTGGTTAATGCACAGGCGGTCATGAAGCACCAGTATGACGCCAAGGTGAAGCTTCGGGAGTTTTCGGTGGGTCAGGAGGTAATGTTGCTTTTACCTTTGCCTGGACACCCCCTTTCTGCCAAGTTTATTGGGCCGTATGTGGTGGCTAAGAAACTGTCCGACCTTGATTATCTCGTTGCAACACCTGACCGTAGGAAAAAACATCAGTTATGTCATGTTAACCTCATGAAAGAGTATGTGAGACGCCCCTCAGAGCCTCTCACTGTCCCTGTGCTGGCCTGCAGCGGCCAGGGTGGAGAAGGAGGTGGGGACAGTCATGCTGCTGAGGAGGATAGCTGGGACTGTGTCATTTCTGCGGAACAGTGGGCGGGGAATACTGAACAAGAGGCTAGGCAAGCTGTAAGTCACCTGCCTGAGCACCAGGGTGCTGCTGTCCTAGGCCTGTTCAGGTCATACCCCTCTGTTTTCGCCGAACACCCAGGTCTCACTACTCAGGTAACGCACGACGTGGACGTCGGTGATAATGTGCCCTTCAAGTCAGTGCCCTACCGTGTGCCCCCGGTAAAGTTGCCAGCTTTACGGGAGGAGTTAAAGTACATGGTTGAGAGAGGGATGATCACTGAAGGTTATGTGAAGTGGACATCACCCGTCACGTTGCAGCCAAAACCTGACGGCAAGGTGCGGTTCTGCATAGATTTTCGTAGGCTAAATGGCTTGACCACTACCAACCCTTACCCTTTGCCTCGAGTTGATGACAGCGTGGACAAGATAGGGAATGCAAAGTACCTTACTAAAATTGATCTTGTAAAAGGCTACTGGCAAGTACCCCTGTCGGACCGAGCTAAGCAAGTTTGTGGTTTTGTGGTAGATGGCAAGACCTACCAATGTAACGTAATGCCTTATGGGCTTAAGAACGCACCTGCCACGTTTCAGAACCTGATGAACGATATTTGTGACGAAATCCCTAACTGCACGGTCTACCTTGATGACGTGATAGTGTATGATGACAATTTTGAAAATCACCTAAGGCACTTAGAGACCCTGTTTGGGAAGTTGCACGATGCTGGGCTGGTGGTGAACCTGAGGAAGTGCGAGTTTGTAAAGGCTACTGTGCAGTATCTTGGCTTCGTGGTCGGGTTAGGCCGGGTGTGCCCCCCCCTGAGCAAGATACAGGCTATCAATATGTTTCCCAGGCCCACCACTAAGCGCCAGGTCATGCGGTTCCTAGGTATGATAGGCTATTATAGGCGCTTCATCCGGGGATACTCTACTGTCTTAGCACCGTTAACTGATCTACTGTCGAAGTCAGTGAAGTTCTGTTGGGCTGCGGAGTGTCAGAGGGCTTTCGACCTAGTCAAGCACCTGCTGTGTACACATCCGATTTTGAGAGCCCCAGACTTCTCCAGGAGTTTTCAGCTGGCGACTGATGCCAGCGGTGTGGGTGCCGGGGCAGTGTTACTGCAGACTGATTCCGAGGGCTTGGAACACCCAGTGAGCTTCTTTTCTCGCAAGTTTAATTCGGCACAAAGGAATTACTCGACTATAGAGAAGGAGCTTCTTGCTATCGTTTTGTCGCTCAAACATTTCGAAGTTTATGTTCCAGCCTACGGCCCGGTAGTGACGATTTATACGGACCATCATCCCTTGAAATTCCTAAATCAGTTTCACAATCGGAATATGCGGTTGACCAGGTGGTCCCTAATGCTCCAAGAGTATAATCTCAACATTCAGCATATTGCCGGGAGTGAGAACGTGATAGCAGATTGTCTATCAAGGGTTGATGATCCAGGATAGTCGTGCACGGTGTGTGGGTTGAGCAGGAGTAAAATTAGGCTATCATAACGCCGTCCAAAAAGATTATAAAACAATAAAATAAACGAGAAAATTTGTTTTAGTTTTGTAAGTCTTTATTGTTGTAGCATGATGCATGCGATATTGTGTTTTATGTATAATTCACACTTCAGTTGTTGTGCACCTTTTGCAATTAGTGGCAGCTAAGGGTAGCAGGTCGGTTGGTTGCCTGTCAGATTTTGATAATGCTTCTAAGGTCGATTATCTAAAATCTTGGGGGGGCTGTGACGCACCCAGTGCGTAGCAACGTAACCTGATTGTACTCCTTGGTACTCCACTGTACCGTCACGGACCGTGTACCATGCTGGCTGCTTATATTGAGTGTGACAACGTATAACTATGTTCTTTGTATCTCTGCAAAGGTCTCGTCATTTGCTAACCAGTGGTGGGTTTTGTTTTAAGCCATGTCGAGACCTTCCATTTAATATGTAGTATCAATAGAGAAGTTGATAGATGAGATGATAGGAATTCAGAGAGAGAGAGTGAGTTAGACTTCAGAGCGAGAGGGTAGCGGTGCGCCACGCTGCCGGGGGGGTGGTTGCCAGACGTATGGACCGGTTGGCAGCCCTGCGCTTATAGCTTGGTGCGACAGGGTTGGTAGTACATTGCCGCCTGCCTAT
>JBAKBP010038722.1:0-15826 GCA_037953745.1 Lithodes maja
CCAGCCGTAACAAAATGGCGACCTTGCCAGGATTCAGTAGTATCCTATCACATGTTTTTTGGAGAACTATTCTATGCTACCTAGTAGAGCTGGCTAGAATTTTCTTGCATATTGGAGGAATTTTTTATTGTGTCATTATTGTATTGGTGGACTTGCAGATTGTTTCGTTGGGGGTGTCTAGAGTAGAGTCATTCAAGCATCTTTAACATTTTGTGAGTCGAGACTGCAATTAGTAATAAGCACTTCTTTTTTTTTATGAACAGCAATTGTATAACCAGCACTATGTCTAATGACTCATCATTTACGGGGGAGGATAACACGGTACAGCCTAGTAACCAGCAAGTACAACAGATGTTTGGGGAGGGGAGTGTTATAAGTGGAGAGAGGGATGCCCGGGCATTTTTGCAGACACCTTTGACCGAACAGCGCCTGCAGGCTATTGATTGTTACGGTCTTCGCTGTTTAGCCACGGTTTTGGGGCGGGACTGTCCTGACAGTTGGCCCAAGAAGAATTTGGTGGCATGTTTGTTGGGTGATGGCGATGGGGCGGTGGGTGGAGTGGGGTCTTGGGGGGTTCCCTCCAAGCCTCCATTCCACTCTACCCCTGAGCTGGGCCCTCAGCCAGCGAGTCTTAGCACGATGCAGCAGGAGGGTTCTCAAGGGCAAGCTGGCTTACCCGTAAACACGTCTCGGTGTGGATCCCCCATTTTGTGCTCTCCCCCCCCAGGCCTGTCTCCTGAGATGTTATTTCAGCTAGAACTAGCTAAGTTTAAGCTGCAGGAGACTCAGATACAACAGGCTAGTATAGAACGCATAGAGGTTGCTAGAATCCAAGCCAATCAGGATGCAACCAGGTACCAGGCTGAAATGGATGTCGAGAAGTCTAGAGTAGAGACCACGGGGCGTCATCTCGGTGGTGGGCACTGGGTTACAGACTCACTTTCGCATTTAATTAAGTTAGTACCCGCATTTGATGAGACAGCAGTGACTGAGTTTTTTGCTCGTTTCGAAAAGAAGTGTCGTGAGTATGACTGGCCGGAGGTTAAATGGGCAGCATTAGTTTCATCACGTCTAGTGGGTAAGGGGTTGAAAGCCTACGATGCACTGTCACTGGACGAGAGTGTAGTGTATGGACTGGTGAAGGAGGCTGTGCTCCGGGCCTACGAACTGCAACCCGAAACTTATAGATTGAAGTTCCGTGGCGTGAATAAGAAGAGCGATGTCAGTTTTATGGAGCACGCACGGGACTTAACAGATGCATGTAATAACTGGTTTCGGTCCGAGCACGCAGAGTCGGCTGAGGAAATTAAGCAACTTTTCTATCTGGAACAGTTTTACAAATGCACTGGAACCGATCTAACGCTGAACATTAAGGAAAAATGTCCCAAGACAGTAGAGGAGGCTGCCAAGATGGTAGACCTCAGATTATCATTGATTCGTGGTTGCGGTGCCGCTCAGAGGGCTGAGTCAGGGCAGAAGGGGCGCTATACCCCACCCACCAGAGTTTTTGATAATAACAAATCCTATGACACACATAACCACACTAAATGCATTGCACCTAATAACACCTACAAACACAAGCCTCTCCCGTTTACTAAAGGTCAGGCCCCTTCTTCGCCCGCACAAGGGAAGAAGCCCATTGGGGATGTGAAATGTTACAAATGTCAGAAGCTAGGTCATTATTCACGTGAGTGCCCTAGTAACACTCCCGCTAAGCCGGTGTCATTGGTTCACAGTATCGGTGTGTCTCTGAAGGCTGCAGCAACTGCCCGGGGTAGGTTGTCAGCAGCTGAGGCACACGCGGTAAAGAAGCGTACGGAAGGCTCGACACCTGTCCGGGACACTTTCTGTAGCCATCGGGGACACGGGTTTGTGAGCTGGGGGAGTGAACTACGGAGGGTTGACTTGCTGAGGGATACGGGGGCTTCGCAAACTTTGTTGAGGAACTTCACAGGGAAACCGATAAATGCGGCCAGAGTTGTTGTGGTGCAGGGTATAAATGCTACGAGGTCATACCCACTTGTGAGGTTGGAGTTGAGAGTGGGAGAGGTGTGCAGGGAGCTGGATGTAGGGATCGTTGAGTGTTTGCCAGTTGAGGGCGTCGACCTTCTTCTCGGCAACGACTTTGCGGTGCCCACTTCCGGGACTCCACCCTTAGTCGTTGCCGAGAGGGCGGCCGACGTGGATGGTGAGAATCGGGAATGGGTTGGGAGGTGCCAACAGGATGAGATGGCCTGTGTGGTAACCCGATCTCGCTCTGCGGCTCCTGCACAGCCTAGCACTCAACCTCGGGGACAGTGGAGGAAGGATCAGGAGAAGGTTGCTAAGGGCAGGAAAAGGGACATTGATTCTGCTGCACTTCTCGGTGATTCGGTACTTGGACCTATAATAAACACGGGAGTTGACTCTGGCCCAGATATGGTGTGTAACAAGGCAGAGTTGGGTAAGACTTCGCGTGAGGCAAGAGCTGTAGCGAGAGCCACTAAGGCAGTAGAGCCTACTAGCCGGGGTAATGTCTTATTACAAAACCATCTTGATGCATTGACGCCCAGGGACATTAGTGAGCAGCAGCTGCAAGACGCTAGCCTAGCTCGTTATAGCAATGGTGCCATAGAGTTGGAGGAAGATGGGGATGCGAAGCCGGGAGATTTCTTTAGGCTCAACAGGATATTGTACCGCAGATTTCTAGACCCCAAATCGAAGTGGGAGGGCGGTGCGAGGGTAGTAGACCAGGTGGTTGTTCCAAATAAGTATAGAGAGTCCTTATTGTGTCTGGCGCATGATGTGCCGGTGGCGGGTCATTTGGGGGTAACAAAAACATTGGCGGCATTGGGCAGGTTTTTCTGGTGGCCTGGGGTCAAGGCTGATGTCTGTGCATGGGTGGCTGGGTGTGCGACCTGCCAGACAACGGGGAAGCCTAACCAGACAATCCCGAAGGCACCTTTGTTTCCCATACCTGTCACCGGGCCTCCGTTCAGCAAAGTTGTAGTAGATTTGGTTGGCCCTTTCCCGCCTACTAGTAGTGGCAATAAATTCCTGTTGACAATCATGGATGTGGCTACGAGATACCCGGACGCATACCCCATGAGAAACGGCTCGGCAAAGGCAGTTGTTAAAAACTTATTATTGTTCTGTTCCCGTTATGGATTTCCACGTGAGGTGCAGTCAGACCAGGGGAGCAATTTTACTTCCAAATTGTTCAAGCAAACCCTTCAGTTGCACGGTATATGTTCTGTAGTGTCGTCAGCCTACCATCCCGAGAGTCAGGGAGTCTTGGAGCGGTGGCACTCGACCCTGAAGAGTATGCTACGCTGTTACTGTGCAGAACATGACACTGATTGGGATTTGGGTCTGCCGTATGTTCTGTTCGCTGCACGTGAAGTCCCAGGAGAGAGCCTGGGGTTCAGTCCAAATCAACTAGTCTTTGGCCATAATGTGAGAGGACCTTTAAGTATGGTGAAAGAGATCTGGGAGGGCGAAGAGAAGCCGGGGTCTGTACTTAAATATATCCTTGAGAGCCGGGAGAGACTTATAGGTTGCATGGCAGCGGCAGGTAATAACTTGGTTAATGCACAGGCGGTCATGAAGCACCAGTATGACGCCAAGGTGAAGCTTCGGGAGTTTTCGGTGGGTCAGGAGGTAATGTTGCTTTTACCTTTGCCTGGACACCCCCTTTCTGCCAAGTTTATTGGGCCGTATGTGGTGGCTAAGAAACTGTCCGACCTTGATTATCTCGTTGCAACACCTGACCGTAGAAAAAAACATCAGTTATGTCATGTTAACCTCATGAAAGAGTATGTGAGACGCCCCTCAGAGCCTCTCACTGTCCCTGTGCTGGCCTGCAGCGGCCAGGGTGGAGAAGGAGGTGGGGACAGTCATGCTGCTGAGGAGGATAGCTGGGACTGTGTCATTTCCGCGGAACAGTGGGCGGGGAATACTGAACAAGAGGCTAGGCAAGCTGTAAGTCACCTGCCTGAGCACCAGGGTGCTGCTGTCCTAGGCCTGTTCAGGTCATACCCCTCTGTTTTCGCCGAACACCCAGGTCTCACTACTCAGGTAACGCACGACGTGGACGTCGGTGATAATGTGCCCTTCAAGTCAGTGCCCTACCGTGTGCCCCCGGTAAAGTTGCCAGCTTTACGGGAGGAGTTAAAGTACATGGTTGAGAGAGGGATGATCACTGAAGGTTATGTGAAGTGGACATCACCCGTCACGTTGCAGCCAAAACCTGACGGCAAGGTGCGGTTCTGCATAGATTTTCGTAGGCTAAATGGCTTGACCACTACCAACCCTTACCCTTTGCCTCGAGTTGACGACAGCGTGGACAAGATAGGGAATGCAAAGTACCTTACTAAAATTGATCTTGTAAAAGGCTACTGGCAAGTACCCCTGTCGGACCGAGCTAAGCAAGTTTGTGGTTTTGTGGTAGATGGCAAGACCTACCAATGTAACGTAATGCCTTATGGGCTTAAGAACGCACCTGCCACGTTTCAGAACCTGATGAACGATATTTGTGACGAAATCCCTAACTGCACGGTCTACCTTGATGACGTGATAGTGTATGATGACAATTTTGAAAATCACCTAAGGCACTTAGAGACCCTGTTTGGGAAGTTGCACGATGCTGGGCTGGTGGTGAACCTGAGGAAGTGCGAGTTTGTAAAGGCTACTGTGCAGTATCTTGGCTTCGTGGTCGGGTTAGGCCGGGTGTGCCCCCCCCTGAGCAAGATACAGGCTATCAATATGTTTCCCAGGCCCACCACTAAGCGCCAGGTCATGCGGTTCCTAGGTATGATAGGCTATTATAGGCGCTTCATCCGGGGATACTCTACTGTCTTAGCACCGTTAACTGATCTACTGTCGAAGTCAGTGAAGTTCTGTTGGGCTGCGGAGTGTCAGAGGGCTTTCGACCTAGTCAAGCACCTGCTGTGTACACATCCGATTTTGAGAGCCCCAGACTTTTCCAGGAGTTTTCAGCTGGCGACTGATGCCAGCGGTGTGGGTGCCGGGGCAGTGTTACTGCAGACTGATTCCGAGGGCTTGGAACACCCAGTGAGCTTCTTTTCTCGCAAGTTTAATTCGGCACAAAGGAATTACTCGACTATAGAGAAGGAGCTTCTTGCTATCGTTTTGTCGCTCAAACATTTCGAAGTTTATGTTCCAGCCTACGGCCCGGTAGTGACGATTTATACGGACCATCATCCCTTGAAATTCCTAAATCAGTTTCACAATCGGAATATGCGGTTGACCAGGTGGTCCCTAATGCTCCAAGAGTATAATCTCAACATTCAGCATATTGCCGGGAGTGAGAACGTGATAGCAGATTGTCTATCAAGGGTTGATGATCCAGGATAGTCGTGCACAGTGTGTGGGTTGAGCAGGAGTAAAATTAGGCTATCATAACGCCGTCCAAAAAGATTATAAAACAATAAAATAAACGAGAATTTTTTGTTTAGTTTTGTAAGTCTTTATTGTTGTAGCATGATGCATGCGATATTGTGTTTTATGTATAATTCACACTTCAGTTGTTGTGCACCTTTTGCAATTAGTGGCAGCTAAGGGTAGCAGGTCGGTTGGTTGCCTGTCAGATTTTGATAATGCTTCTAAGGTCGATTATCTAAAATCTTGGGGGGGCTGTGACGCCCAGTGCGTAGCAACGCAACCTGATTGTACTCCTTGGTACTCCACTGTACCGTCACGGTCCATGTACCGTGCTGGCTGCTTATATTGAGTGTGACAACGTATAACTATGTTCTTTGTATCTCTGCAAAGGTCTCGTCATGTGCTAACCAGTGGTGGGTTTTGTTTTAAGCCATGTCGAGACCTTCCATTTTATATGTAGTATCAATAAAGAAGTTGATAGATGAGATGATAGGAATTCAGAGAGAGAGAGTGAGTTAGACTTCAGAGCGAGAGGGTAGCGGTGCGCCACGCTGCCGGGGGGGTGGTTGCCAGACGTATGGACCGGTTGGCAGCCCTGCGCTTATAGCTAGGTGCGACAGGGTTGGTAGTACATTGCCGCCTGCCTAGGCTGCCTGGGCTGCCCATGTTGTCGTACAGCACATTGCCTGGAGGCTCGCTGTGTGCTCTATGACCAGGTTGCCTAGAACCTTTGAGATTCTAACATCCCTTGCCCTCTCTCCCAACTTCTCACGGTTGCACTCTTTCTCTCTGACGACATTACTCTCATTTCATTCTTCTCTCTATTTAAATGCATACCCTTCCCTTGAGGTCCTAAAGGAGTTTCAGCACTCACCTCTCGTATTACTCTTAGGACAAGCATATATTTACATGTATTAGATTTAAGGGGTTAATGTGAACAGCGATCTTCTTGATGAGGATAGTTGGTGAACGTTCTACATGTTCACGAGTTATATGCCCAGCTCATCATCCAATTTGTGACTAGACTAGTGCCATGTGTAAGAGCCCGACCATGCCCAGGAGTTGTCTGTAGAGGGGCGAGGACTTAGCCTTGATTTGCATACCGAGCCAGGAGCGAGTGCAGTACCAGAGACTACAGCTCGCTCGTAGTGCCGGTATAGTAGAGTAACGTAATTTATCTGTCCTTGTGTTCTCTACAGTCTTTTCCTGGGTTCTCGCTTTCGGTGCTGGGACTCGTTGTTCCTGTGACTTGGCCTGCTAGCTAGAACACATGGGGATGATGAGTGGGTTATATCTTTATTTTACTATGCATTGCAGCTCTCTTTAAGTTTATGTATGTAACACTTTACAATACACATTACTCACACACAAGACAACACTATTAATACTTTCATGTATCAATTAACTGCACTGTCGTTTTGCTGCTGTGTCCGGAGTTCTGTTGCGTAGGGCGCATACAGACTCAGAGGGGAGACAGAGTGAGAGAAGCGAAGTAGCCTATGCGGTAGTAGGCTACCGGCGCAGTACTGTTGCCTGCAACCTTTTAGTTATTCCAAGTATAGATTCATTATTACAATAAGTGACTACTATTTATGTTCCTTCCATGTGTATTATTAGGTATCTACTGGATCATGAACATCTTGTATGCTACATGCTAGTGCATGTTAGTAGGGGACAGTTATTCTAGTGCACGCGCTTTCAAGTAGGCGTGTACATTTGTCATTTAGCATTTCACTGTCATACCTTTAGCCTGCTTCTATTCTACATTATTAGAGGCTTAATATTAACGTAGTTTCTTGAGTATTGCATTTCTTTAGTAATAACGTAACCTATAAATGTCTGAGGGAGTTTAGCCTCATAGCCTACCCCTGTTGTACACTTTCGCCGAGTTAAGGTACCTCGTTACCATAGACGATAACTCTGTAGGGCGTTGGTGCTTTTGTTGTCTGGAGCATATAGTATTTGGGACTGGAATCGAGCGTGTCGTTGTCACATAAGCCATTTCTGTCCTACGATCAAGAATCCCGAATATGTATTGCCGATCCAGCCGTAACAATATGCATGTATGTGTGTATATATGTATGTATGTATGAGTATGTATGTACACTGTAAGTATGTACACATATGTATGTATATATATATATATATATATATATATATATATATATATATATATATATATATATATATATATATATATATATATATATATATATATATATATATTTATAGTTTGTAAGGCCAGACTGCCTAGTAAGGACCTTGAGGTCTGTGTGGTCTGTATATCTATGTACCTCTGTGTACCTCTCTCTCTCTTAAGCTGGTATGTAAGCTGAACAATTTAAATATTAATAAAACCCCTGGTCCAGATAATATTCACCCAAGAATTCTGAAAAACGTGAAAGAAGAAATAGTACAGTCCTTAACATTACTAACATATTTAACTTGTCGCTCAATCAGTAAACCGTACCTAGTGATTGGAAAACTGCAGATATCACTCCAATATTTAAGAAGGGAAATAAAGCCCAAGCAAGTAATTATAGACCAATCAGTTTAATGTCAATCAAAGGAAAACTTATGGAAACAATTCTGAGAGACAAGATAGTAGATTATCTGGAGTCAAACAAATTAATAAGAGAAAGCCAACATGGCTTTAGATCCAGTAAATCATGCTTAACAAATTTGATAGCATTTTATAATAAACTATTTACACATAACAACTCTACTAAATCATTAGGACATAATTTACTAAGATTTCCAAAAGGCATTCGATAAGGTACCTCATGGAAAATTATTGCAGAAATTGGAACTGTTGGGCATTAAAGGGAAAATTCATGCCTGGATAAAAAGCTGGCTGACAAACAGGAGGCAGAGAGTGGTGATAAATGGAGTAGAATCTGAGTGGGAGTCTGTTTATAGTGGAGTGCCTCAGGGATCGGTCCTGGGGTCAGCTTTGTTTCTAATCTATATAAATGACATCGATGTTGAACTAAATAATACTATCTCAAAGTTCGCTGATGACACAAACATAGGAAAATCAGTATTAACCAAAGAAGACAGAAATAAACTGCAATCTGATTTAAATACAATAGTAGAGTGGTCGGAAAAATGGCAGATGCCATTCAATGTTGTCAAATGCCAGGTATTGCAAATAGGTAATAAAAACAAAAAATATGAATACAAGATGAAAGGTCAGCCAATCAAAACAAGTGCATTAGTTAAAAAAAATGGGGGTTCTTATATCTGAAAACCTAAAGACCTCAGATCAATGTGCAGCAGCTGCGAATAAGGCCAATCGAGCATTGTGATATAGGGGACCGACCGGTTATTTAGGCTTAAAAAGCTCGAAATCCTGAAAGTTCCATTAGGTGTTTACTTAACAAGAGTCAACATCCCTTCATAAGCCAGTGAAATTTTATTACTGAAAACCCATTAGATTTTTTTTTTTTTTTTTTATGTTTTCCAAACTTTTTCCTGTAATTCTAAAAACGTTATATAGCGAACTTTGAAATTGACATGCTCAGTAATTACTGGTCGTACGAGGATCATACATATATAAATGGAAAGAGCGTGACATACTCTACAACCTCCCATACGCTTTATCTTCTACTCTGCCGTGTTCCTGCGTAAAATATTGTAAAACTAAAACAAAAAGTTAAAAAATTTCACCTAGTTACCTTGGACATTCACATGTTTTTCTCAGAACCTATATTGTCGCACTTTCGGATGTTACTCTAAAATTATTATTGGACCTATAGGAATGGTGTATATACCATTGGAAAGGTAATCAAAAACACTCCAATTTACTCTAGTAATTTATTTGTTTTCACAATATGTCGTAAAAGTTGTAATTTTCTACAAAATAATTTCACCTTAGTTCATAATCACCTAAATAAAAAAATACACAAAATATTAAAATGTTTCTTATAGCAACTACAGATACACCTTTTGTGAGTTGTTTGATCACATAAAACATGTGCTATGGGGGCTATGGGGATTTCTGTAGGAGTTTATGAGTTTCAGCAGTGCTATAGTTTTCAACTTTTTTTTACCTAAATTGAAAGAAAAAGGCAAAAAATAAAATAAAAATACATTATTTTTGATCTAGTTTTATGGTCATATACACATGTGCCAAATTTAATTTAAATTGAAAGTAAGACCTGGAAGTTTGTAAATAACCGGTCGGCCCCCTTTTAAGAGAAATTTTACTTATAAAAATGAGAACATTATAGTACCTTTATTTAAAAGAATAGTGAGGCCCCATCTTGAAAATGGTGTGCAATTTTGGTCTCCTTATCTGAGCAAGGACATTGGGAAGCTCGAGTCGGTGCAGCGTAGAGCGACAAAGTTGATTCCATCACTAAGAAATAAATCTTATTATGAAAGACTAAAAAAATTACATTAATTTTCACTTAAGAAAAGAAGATTGTGAGGTCAATTAATCGAGTGTTTCAAGATACTAAAGGGATTTGACAAATTGATGTAGATTCACTTTTCCAAATAGATAATAGTTCATTAATTCGGGGAAATGGAATGAAATTAAAAACCAGGAGGGCGAATCTCGATATCACAAAGCACTTCTACACCTACAGTGTGGTCCTCCAGCGAAACAAATTGCCTGAGAAACTGGTACAATGTAAGACAATTGACACATTCAAAAGAAGAATAGACATTCATTTTGAGGAGGTGGGAATAATATAGTAAAAAAAAAAAAAAAAAAAAAAAACATAGTGTAGGTTAAGCAGCAGTAGTATATACTATTTCACATCTTCCTTCGTTCTTTACTATAGATTTCCCAGTAGAAGTTTTCATTTGTTTCTCATTCTGCTGGGTGACTTCTTTCCCCAACTTAATTTCATGCCGACCAACGGTCGGAGGGTGAGGTGGGTGGGGAGAGAGCCTTCGTCTTTGCTGTCCTTGCCTTCCACTTTGTAGCAAATTCTATTTTAGCATTAAGTCCGGACTACCTAGTAGGGACCGCAAGGTCTGTGTAGTCTGTGTATCTATGTAACTATATGTAACTCTCTCTCTCTCTCTCTCTCTCTCTCTAATATCAAACTGGTCAAATAAAGTTACCGGTCATTGTTGTAGCTATACCATTAAGGAACTATTTCGTGTCATTATTAGCAAAGTCCAAGAGTATGTCGTTCTCAACAAAATTAGTTTATATCTCAGGGGTGGAAATAAAAACCCAAGCTAAGTTGAATAATTATGTTCAAGTTATTGGGCACAAATGACTTTCACCATACTTTTGTGAGAAGTGCGTGAAATAGTAGCACCTTTACTTTGTTGAATTGTTCAAGAAATCGTTAACAATTAGAGGAAACTATTACAGATTAACGGTTCATGCGGATGTCAGTCAAACAAATACTTTGATGTTATTATATAAACGGTCAAGATCGACCCTACAATGAAAGGTAAAGATTATATTTTCACTTGGTAATATTAATTCACAATCTCACCAGATTCACAACCCCAGGTGTTATACTGTATACCGGTATATATATATAAATATATATATATATAATTCATGATTGACTACCTTCCAGATAAATATACCTAACGCTAAGGTCAAAGGTCAAGGTCAAAGCTAAACATTATATTTTGTATTATTGTTCTTAAAGTAAGCAATAAAATATCAAAACATACAGACACTACAATCAAAGGTCACAAGTAAAGGGCAAATGCTAAGTCTACCATATTGACGTCTTTGCTGGTTTTCAAATTCACCAATTTTGCTGAATGTGTTGATTTTGGCAAAATTAATTATGATAACATATCATTAAACATACACCTTTGAAGATCTAAATAAAGGTCAAGCGGCACCTCAAACTATTGTATGTAATTTCTCCTGACTAATGAATGTTTTGTTTTCAACAAAATGTGAACACTAACTTGATCTGTCAATAATATGATCATGCAATAAACAACTATTTTCTCACTTGATGATCAAAGTCATTTATCAAAGTCAGAGCATAGCAATTACACTTGGTGATAAAATCAATTGGAAAACACGTCCCCCCCCCCCCCCACCCACCCACCCACACACACACACACAAAGCATTGTATGGAGAAATCCGGCTTTGCCGGAGAAATTTACAAATTTAGCTTGCTGTAAAACAACAATATATAATATTATATGCTGGCTCGCTGCCGCTCGCCAGGAAAATACTGACATCTGGATGGGGGTAAGCGTCATAAAACAGTAGGCTGAATGGGGCCGAATGGATACAAGCCAAAGAGAAAGGGAGAGAAAGAGAAAAAAAGCGAAAACTTTAAGCTCCAAGGTAAATAACAAATTATCACCAAGCTCAATATAGATACTGTATATAATGATAAACAATACATGTGCAAAGGCAAGACAACGAACAATGTATTACTTGAATGTTAATTTTTCAAGTTTGTCTTAAAGATTACATAAAATTCATGAAACACATTGTGCAAGTGGCTTTGTATATACAGGTATATATATATAATTGATATTGGAGAGTTATCAGACCTTTACTCCAAATTTAAAAGGTCGAGGACAAAGTTTGTACTCGGATAATTGAGTACCTCCTAAACTAACAGACAGGTTCTTGCTAAATGTCACTGGTATATCTGACATGTCTATAGGTCAAGAAAGACATAATTATATACTTATAGAAAATGAAAGTGCAATATAAATTTCAAAGTCATCAACCTTTTACTATTTACTCAAATGTCTTTACATTTGCTGGGAGTTAACCTTCATTGGGAAGTAATGATACTCTACAGTATATCGACCTATATATATTGCCAGACGCCATGATCCCCGAAAGGATTGCCCCGAATGAATCGCCTCCATGCACCTCTATTCTGTGTCAGCCGGCACCCCTCTGCCCACCCAACACCACATTCACTCATATACCTCTTAACACATTATGTTAGAAGCATTGCTAAGAATGCCTCTAAAAAACTGGGACTCCTGTACAGAGTTCGAGAATTCTTCACTGACGAGCAGTTGGCCGTGATATATAAAAGTCATGTGCGTTCTCAGATGGATTACTGTTCACCTCTGTGGGGTGGAAGTGGGGTGGTGGCATTGAGGCAGTTGGACAAAATTCAAAATAAAGCTATTAGATTAATCAATAACCCTGCAATCACACAGGACCTTCCTACATTATCCATACGAAGAAACGTTGCATCCCTTGCATTATTCTACAGATATTTTCACAGCAATTGTTCCGAGGAACTTGCTTCAATTGTGCCGCCTCTCCACATCTTTCCCCATAGAACTAGGGCAGCTGAGAGCGCCCATGAATTTACACTTTCTCCTCCACAATGCAGAACTTCTGCTTATCAGAATTAATTTATCCCCAGAGTTACTACTCTTTGGAATTCACTTCCCTCGAATTGCTTTCCACAAACTTACAATCTACAAATGTTTAAATCCAGTTGTTACAAAAAATTTATGAATGGAGGATGCCTTTAGGCACATGGACCTTTTTGTTTTATCTGTGTTTTTCCTTCCTCCGTTCATTGTCTCAAAAAAAACAAAAAAAAAACGCCATCCTCCCACTTGCTCTATTAACCCCTTCTGTACCGGCGATGTCTTTTGTATTTTGTTTTAGCTATATTTAGACGATTTTGTGCAATTTAAGAAGGATCTGTGGCAGTAAAAAGGGTTAAGTGAGATAGTTCGAGGCCTGTTAATTGCTTGTGTTACGACCGACACTACGAAATAAACAAGGGCACTTAATATTGGACTAGAAGATAGGCTATATCTTCAACAACGGTACGCTAATTCCAAACCCTCGAACTATTAAGCCGGTGAACAAAAACACTTAAACCCTCCAGAGTTAATCTACTGGATAACAGGGTATCAATTAACAGGGTTAAGTGTACTTCTACAAAGGCTTTCCGGTGACGGCAAAGCCTACTCACAACAGGAGTACTTACGTTAATAAAATGCTCTCAAGTAATAACAATGCTTAAATAAACTATGACAAGATTTAATAAAGGAGTATATGCTTACGTTAACTTTAGTGTGAGTCTGAACTCAACACTAAACTCTTCAATGCTCTATGAAAACACTGGAAGTCTAGTCCTACAGCATACAGATATGGAATCTTCTGAAAACGTCTGATGCTCTAAGATGCCTGTCGAATATTGAACAGAAATAATGCAGGGGCAGGACACCAAAGCGTGTATCTTAAATACACCAACAAGTAGGATACATACATATAAAACAAGGCAGTGCAACAACTCTGTGACAGCACTAATAATAGCCACTCAAAACAGTACTTCCTTAACCAAAGTAACAGCCATACTGGGTTGTGCACCAAGCATCAACCTAGGCTAAAATAATACGTGAATAATTCCTAAAGCATACGCAGTTAAAGTTAATAAACACAATGCTGTCTTTCTTACTAATAAAGTCTAGCAGCGGCATAAAAGGTACAAGGAGCCTAAGCATGCTCGTAGCCTACTGTCTCCCCTGAACAAATTTCCCTTATGTTACGTTAAGTGACTAGGAGGCTCTCTTGGTAAGTCCAGATCTCAAGTATCTGGTCTTACCCTTTATTCATTAAACTATATTCTATCTATCTATCTATCTATTCTATAGATAGATATACCAGATATATTGTTTGCATTATTTCATTTGGCTCTGATATAAAATTGCAGTTTAAAAAACAAAATCACAATTCTAGGTGAAAGTTAATGTTTAAAGTTAGTCTTGAAATATATTGAGCATAATCTAACTCTTAATAATTAACCAAGGTCATGGACGACAGCCATTACAACGTTCCTTGCAGCACATGTGGTAGACGAAGCACACCAGCACATCTCCCTGCGTGTCCTAGGTCGTCTAGACTAGCTGTAAATAGAAACCCGAGGTAAGATTTTCCATTATTTTATTGTGAGGTAATTTTGATTTAAGGATAAGTATGTATGGACACCATGAACATTAAGGCAAAAATATGTTGTATATATATATATATTATTTTTTTGTTTTTGGCTGGCATATTTGCTTGTCATTTATGGGACAGGAGATGGGCAGAAACTATTGCCTTCACTTTTAATAAAATTCACCTTAAGGTATCCGGTTTTCCCTTTAAATTGTATTACTTATTGTTTTGGTTGAAGGTCAGTTGTATTACTTCTGAGTCGATCTGCTCTAGTTAATGTAATTGGACAGCTTGAAAAAAGTTACTTAGAATTAACCCCTTTAGATTAAGACGCGTTTTCACAGTACATTCTGGCTATCTATTAGACACATGTATACGGCTTAGGAAGGATTTATGGGAATTAAAAAGGTAAAGACTATCTCAATCCTCCATCCGATTTTAATATACCCTTCCTAATCTGAATGAAAATGTCTAATAATAGCCATAAAAACAGAACAGAAATGCGTCTTCGATACGCAGAGGGGTAATGCCAAATACAGTATGCATAAAGCATTACGAGCTATTATTTAACAAAAAGTGTATATATAAATATAATTTTACCATTATCCAAATGATTTACTGAATATTATGTAGGTTATTTTGAAGATGTTCTGATATGTATATCTGATTATATGTTTATGTTTTTAAAAGAGAGGTTTAAAGACTGAAACAAATATTAATGAAAGTACTGTATGTTGTTAGATCAAATGCAATAACATATTTGCATAGCTTTTGACATACTAATTAGCTATAGAAAATGTTATATATATATTTATGTATTATTACTTTATAAGGTTAAGTATTCACATGCAATAATTTTGAATATAATATTGAAACATGCATAACTTACTGGAATACGGAGGCTAAAAAGTATCTGTATCTGCACAACCACATTATGCTGAATACAGTATCTTCTGATAGCCAGACCAGTAACACACGTCATTATACATGGAACAGTGACGCATGCTACTGAAAAGGAGGCCTCGTACTATTATACATTACCAACCTGGGTGTTGCCGGCTGTGGGTCTGGATTGGTCTATTTATCCCCGGGTGGTCTGTAATTTGTCAACACGCGGAAGGTTGCCGTTATGTATTGGTGCCACTGTGTTGGTAACATTGTGGGTTCATTAGTGTGTTTTTCTTTTCTATTTTGACTGATGGCTTTCTAGGTTTTCGTGTGCGTTGGGGTATGTGTTCTGTGTTTGTGTTATATTACATTGTGTTGTATTACACATGGATAGTACACACATGGATAAACCAACTATTGTCAAATTGTGTACAGTTTGGCCGATAACTATTATCCCACAGGGTTTCAAGAAAGGTTAACAACGTTGAATATGTTAAGTGGGGAAGCGACTGGTTTATGGCATATATATATATATATATATATATATATATATATATATATATATATATATATATATATATATACCGTATATATACATATATATATACGTTTTGTTTTCCATGTGTGCATGAAAGAGACAAAAGGCAAAAATGCCTGTAATATTCCCCCCCCCCCCCCCCACACAC
>JBAKBP010038723.1:0-15823 GCA_037953745.1 Lithodes maja
AAAAACTCATATGACGCGATCGAGTCATATGGACTTATCTCCATGGCTCTCCAATAAGTTTATGATGCGATTTTGCGACATTTGAGCTCAGTAAGTCCGATAAGTTAGCTTACGATAAAACCTTTGGTGGCAACCTCAGCCACCTCCGATAATTATAACGGCCGCAGTGTTGTTGTGAGTGTAGTGCGAGACAGTGGCAATGATACCGGGGCTCCCGCCTCCTTGGACTTACTGGAACATAATATGTCTGAAGGAGTTAATGGTCAATTATTTATTTTTAAAACAATGTTCATACTGCATTTTCAATAAATTTGATTATATACAGTATGCACCAATCTTCAGTTTATTACCAAATATAGTGAATGTCCTATGGACCACCCAAAAAGTCACGATGGACCACTAGTGGTCCATGGACCACCAGTTGAGAACCACTGTTAACTAAGGAATACATAACCTATCATAAAATGTCTTTGAAATATTATTTATACATATTTTGTATAACGTTTTCACCAGCGTCTTCGTAAATACATAAATAAAATCCCAGTCAACTGGCGTTTTTTTGTTTTGTGTTTTGAGGTTGTGGCAAAAGACAATAAAACTCTTCGAAACATTTTTTGTTTACAAAATACAAAACAAATACTGTCCAATCTATCTAAAATATTTGAAACCATTGAACATCGAAGCGTGGCATCACTGTACATATTTTAGTTTGAGATTGTGTTGGTGTTTTTGTTGTTTTGTAAATCAATATTGGAAGTCAATGATTGAGAGAGAGAGAGAGAGAGAGAGAGAGAGAGAGAGAGAGAGAGCGAGAGCGAGAGCGAGTATATTAAATAGCTTGAATAAGTCTCTATTTACTGGATTTATCATAAATACGATCTCTCTCTCTCTAGTGTTTACGTTGGTGAAAGTTTAAAGGCAGTATTGTTCTTGGCTGTTATGCTACAGCAATGTTATGTTTTTCTTGTGCTATACCATTTTCTTGTGCTATACCATTTTCTTGTGCTATACCATTTCAATATTCCACAGAAGTAAAAGTTAAGTGAGAGAGAAGTTTGGTGGCGATTGCTACGGGAAGGGTTATTTACAATATATCCAACAAAAAGTATTAATACTTCGACCAGTATCACCACTACCACCTTGCATCTGTATATATAACACCACCACACATAAGAGTTGGAGGTGATTGTGAGGTAGGGGAAAGGGTATTCTCAACCCCTGCTGTACCGGCGACGTCTTATTAATTGTATTATTGCTATACTTAGGCGATTTTGTGCAACTGAGGAGGGATATACAGTAGCTAAAATGATTAATTGAGACAGTATGTAGCCTTGTATATCGGTAGCCGTTCTTCCTAAGCTGAATACAAATGTCTAATGATGAAAAGATGTATATGGTATTGAATGGATTAATATACCTAATAACTAATTTGACCAATATCACCACCACCATTATTCTCCATATGGCACCACCATGACCAAATTATCTAGGCGTTAATGTACCATATATTTTCCACCTGCATATCTACTGTATATTCCATTGTTATCAAAATTACCAAACCAACTCGTATATAATTTTACCTGTTATTAAGTTTGGAATTATAAGTTTGTCCTCAGAAATACGGAAATACTGTACTGTGCATACAGTATCAATGTACGCATAAACATGATTATACATGAATCTATAAAAGCAAATGTAGTTGTATACACCGGTACATACATACATATATATTACTGTACATGTGTATGATAGACACACTAGCACATACTCAGTTATGCATGTGAACTCACACTCTACAAACATTTCATCTGATCTACACACAACCACAGGCGAGCTGTGTAAACAAAGAAGCTCCAAGTAAACAGTGGAGGAGTGGGATGTGGTATATTAAGAACAGCAAGAGGGAAAACATTGACAACTATGAGGAAAATTGAAATAGCGAAAAATAAGCAGACATCCACATACCAACAAAGGAAGACGTCAGGAAACACACAAAGAAATACTTACATACAACAGCAAAAACAGGAGGACAGAGCAGTTCAACAAGGAAGGAGAACAAGACAGCAAAATGGTGACCACCGACAAGGACAGCAAAATGAAGGACATCAGAGAAAATGCACCAGCCCAGGGGAAACGAAAGGAAAGCAAAAGAAAAGCGAACAAGCCCTACAACTCAATATTGATCACCTGTTCAATGTTCCAAAACAAGAAAAGAAGAGGAACCAGAAGACGAGAAAACCAGAAAAAATGACTACCACAGAATGTACACATAAAGAAATCGCACGTCTACTAACAAGACAGCAAAATGGTGATCAACCCAGAAGACAGCAAAATGGCAGACAACAAATAAAGTGTACCGAGTTGTGGGAGACAAACATAAAACAAACAGAAAAAGAACATAAAGAAATCAGAAGTATCACGATCTTCAACATGCTCGAATTCCCAAAATTCCATACCAGACTCAACCAACAACAAAGCAAGAGAGAAAGAGAAGTACAAATACAACAGAAAAGGAGGAAATAGTTGCCCGGAAACACACGCACAAGGAAACAACACGTGTCCCCAGCATCCGTCGAATGAACAAGG
This sequence comes from Lithodes maja, assembly GCA_037953745.1. Lineage (NCBI taxonomy): Eukaryota > Metazoa > Arthropoda > Malacostraca > Decapoda > Lithodidae > Lithodes > Lithodes maja. The sequence goes on from JBAKBP010038723.1 coordinate 2,587, forward strand.
AAAATTATACTACACCAGTACTAGCCGCCAACAGACCAGCCCGAGTTGCCACTATTAGTACTGGATGTCCTATTACACCCGGGAAGAATATTAAAATCTCTTATTGTTCATCGCCAACACAGAAAAGGAAGCTAGTGTTCAGCCAGGGTGAAAGGACTCCTACATTCATCAAAGGAGTAAACGTTTACGCCCTTCTTACCTACAAGGGTCAAAATTCTCGCATACCAGTTTCTAGAGGGTCCTCGCTAATCTCCCAGATTGACCCCGACCGCACTTTATGCTCCCATACATCCATCCCTGTACATATCAGACTAAGTCTAAGGGGAGGTGTGGTGGAGTGGTCATGCCACTGGATTGGTAATCCAATGGACCCGGGTTCAAATCCCGATATGTCAATGGGAAGATATTATTGGGATTGAATTTGTGCTGTACCTAGTATCAGTGCATTACCACAAAGCCCACCGAAATGCCAAAAAAATACCCTCATTGTTCCCTGATTAAATAACACTGTATGAATATTCCCATATTCAAAATATGTTACAGGGGGACAATGCCTAGTGAGTTCACTGCTCAATAGGTGGCGTTCTGAGAGTGAGGGTCTGAGTCTGGAGGGTGAGACGGTGAAGCACTTGAGCGAAGCAACCGGCCGCTTCAGAGATGGAGCTGCTTCGAGCCATGATGGGTGCTTCACATGTCTCACTCCCCAGACTGGAACAAGACCTCACGGGCTTCACCGTGTTGCGCCGTGGAATGTACAGGCTTTCAGCCTATGCCCGAGAGGGAGTGGTTGGAATATAGAAAAAAAAAAAAAAAAAAATCGTCACTATGCTGGAAGAAACTGATCAGAGCAAGCAATTTCAGGGCTTAGTAAGCAGTGGCATTCCAACTTACCAAGTCCTAAAATTACCCTCCCATTCAGTTGGTGACCAAAGGCATTTCCTAGTCCCACTAGTCTGATGAGTTCTTTTCCCTATTGAGGGATCGTTATTAGTAGTTAGCATTTCCATCACTAATATTGAGTCTTTAATAGGCTGCACCTTTAATAATAGAAGGCTGAAGTACGAGGGCATTCCCACACTTCAAATCTCCATTATTAAAACCGCACTAAAGTAAGGACTAACAAGTGGAAGTTGGCATACCAAAATCACTTGATGGTTCAAGGCCCTGCGAGATACCGTAACTGGCACTCTGCAAGAAGACGTCCTTGGTGTATTAGTCTGTAGCTATTATTGGACTTCTACAACAAAAAGGCTTAAACATGTCCCGAGTTCTTTTAACCTCTTACAATGATCAGAGGCAGTCGAGAAGACAAGAGAGGTTATTGTCATGTTGTCATTGTTGTTGCCAGATATAGTGCCAGCTCGTCATAACTGGGGCACTCTATTTAACCCTTATTTAGCGGGCTAGGCGGTATATTTGACCGTGCCGCCCAGAGGGGGCTCTTTACCATAAATGTGGTTATGTATCCCTGAAAGGGCGTAAATAGAGCTTTCCAATGACACCCGAACCAGCCTTCTACGATCACTGGTTGTTTTGCAATGATCGTGCAACCGAAGGGCAAAATCGCTAAAATACGGTAATTTCTTTATGTAGCGAGGGAGTGAGGGTGGACGTAAGTGGAGTAAATCTCAGTAGGTCCACGGCGGCCGTGGCGAGCGGTCATGAAGTAACCCATGCTCCTCCAGTCACTCGTCTCTCTCTCAGAGCCAATATTGCGCCAAAATTGCACTCGGACTTAAGGCGGGCCCCATCACATAGTCCAAATTTTTTGATTCGGACTTAAGTCGGGCCCCGATCTTTAACCCTTAAATGTCGGAGCGCAACATAAGTCGAGTTAAATAAAGCTGGACTATGTGGCGGTGCTCGACATATATCGTGTGGCAATTTCAGCACGTAATGTGGCTGAGAGAGAGAGACAAGTGGTGGCAGGAGAGTAGCGAGCGTATGACTGCTCCAGACCACCGCGGCGAACCTACTGACACGAATCCCACCTCCTCCCTCCCTCTCTCACTCGCTATATATGGAATTGTATGGGGAAAGTGCCTAATTACATGCTTTTTGCACTCGCGTTGCACGGTTATTGCAAGAAAACTAGCCATCATAAAAGGATCGTTATGGTTTCATTCGAAAGCTCTGTTTATGCCCTTTCAGGGATAGATACTTGTTTTACGTTCTGGATCTTATTTAGGCATGAAAATGATCACGTAAACAGCCCTATTTTGGCTAAAAACACCCCGCTGGGCGGTACATATAAATAAACCGCATAGGCCGCTCGTAAGGTGTTAAGGGTTAAGCTCCTAACTCAAGAGTACCTGAACAGAACTTCATCAAAGATTAATATAAAGGCCAGAATAGTCGAGTATCCCTAAGCTTTCAGCTATATATACTCGCGTTAGTCCGATGAGGTGCCCAAATATATTTATATATTTACGGAGCCACATTTAAGACCCCACATTCATTAATCCATCTGTAATTACTACTTCATACAACAGGCCAACCTGGACGGCCCAACGGAGACTCAGAAAATGTTAAGCTGCCCCCCCACTTGAAAACTCATTCATTCTAAGTGTCCACGACTAGAATTATATCTAAGAAAACTGGGTAAGATATTGATACTAGTGACGAGAGAAAATACATTAGAGTCCTCCAAATCGACTCTGTCAAATATTCACCAGTGCGCAAGGTGATAGCAAAGTTAGAGCCCCATATTGACTCTGCCGAAATTCCTTCTGTGTGTGTATAGAAAGAGTCCCTATAAATCAACTCTGCTCAATTCTCACTAGTGCGCCAAGTGATAGTTAAAAGTTCGAGTCCCATATTGACTCTGTTAAAAATTCTATATTTGTGTACTAAGTTAGAGTTCCATATTTAACTCTGACGAAATTATATCTATATGTGTGAAGTTAGAGTCCCTAAAATTGACTCTGCCAAATCAAGAGATAAGTTCCTATGTTCTAAGTAGTACAACAAATCTCTCCCAAATCGTCCTCTATCGGTATTGGCATTAAAATCTCCAGCAATAAGTACAATACATATTTGTTGCTCATAAAGGACGTTTTCAAGAGTTGCCAGAGCATTTCGAGATTCATCTAAGGACTCATCACATTGTTTGTCACAAGGAAGATAAACATTCAAAAGTTAAATTGGCATTGATTCAGTTGAAATTGATATTCCCAGTATCATGCTATTACAATAAATGGGTTCGATAATAATACTAAGGGATTTCTTCCACAATATTGCAACGCCTTTAGACGGTCGACCTTCCAATATACCATCATTTGACTTATCTTGCACACAAGCCATCCCATCAAATTTATCGTTAATTGATTTAAGAAACGGTAGGTCATCTTTCAATAACATTATTTCTTGTAGTGATATAATATCATATTAATTAGTTATTATTAATGTTTATACAGTGTCAGCATTGTTTCTCACAGAATTACAGTTATAAGACACAATTCTGACCATTCTACAATAATAAGAGTATAAAGAAAACAAAATACAAACAATCCAATAAAAAGAGAAAACATAATAAAAACAATAACAGCAAACACATAAAGAAACACCAAATTAAGAAAGTAATTACTTGTATTCAAACTATTGTCCTTTAGAATGATTGTATTTCCGTATCTCAAGTTCTCAACACTACTCGACCAACATTCTGGATGCAATAACTCTTCTCTCTCTTTCAAGTCAATAGTTCTATCTATCTATTCTATCTATATGCTCAGGCCCAATCACCATTGTTTCTATTTTTATTTTTATTTTCTATTTTATTCTATTTTATTATTTTTCTTTCCTGTTTTCTTGGGGGTGGCCGACTCAAGACAGAGCAAGAACAGGGAAAACACAAAAATGACATAAAACAACGAACAAACACAGATAAAAACACAAATTCACACACATTTAGGTCACCCAGGAGAAGACCCAGAGACCAGGGTCGCCAAGGTCGCTCCAGCACTCCCCCGGCCCCCGACCACCCGGAGAGGTTCCGATCTCGGCAATAGTTACCTTAAATAATTTCCAAGCCCTCTCAAATTTTGACTCAAGTTCAGTGCAATCAAAAACTTTACCATGCAGTTCATTCTGAATATAGTCAGTTATATTGCAACTATGGGTCAATATTACCTCAATACATATCAGCTATTCTAGGTGTATGTTTATCTCTTAATTTAGCATCGGTAATATTGTTGGTACCTGTAACACCCTGTGGGCGTTTCCACCTCTGTTCACTCACACTATGGTTTCCTTGGTTTACTCTCGCCTGGCTCTTGCTGCCACAACCAGTCATCAGTTTTCCATTACCAGGCTTTTTTGCCGTTTATTTTGTACCATCGTAAAACCTTCATCATCAACCATTCGTTTCTTCTATCTTCTGATATCTTCAGAGTGTTTGTCTTGTAGGCGAGGATTTCTCATGTTCCTGAAGATAGACAGAAGGATGGATAGATGGAAGGATAAATAGATAGATAAATAGATAGATAGATATTTATATATACATATATATAGATATATATGATCAGATATAAGTAGATCGATAGATAGATATCCCACGCGGGAGAGGGAAGGGAGGCAATCAGAAAGCAGTTGGGAGGCAGTTTTTATTTTAGGAAGCGGTCCGTTGGCTGTACAGTATACTATTGTCGGGAAACATGTAATGAGGAGACTTATTCCATTGGATAGAGGGTTTCCCAGGCTCAACCAACAGTATGATATAAACAGTAAGAGATATATCGAAAATAAATATTAAAAGATCCGTAAAAACATTCAAAATCAATAATAGATAAAACAATAAAGTAGTGAAACAGACATAATAATTAGAGATTCGTTTAATGGAATTCAAGACACACTTTAAGCTACTAGGCATGCAAACAACTACAACAGAAACATACATAACGGGAGATAAACACGCATAACTACACACACGCACACACATGGGACACATATATACATGCAGATACTCACTGAATCCACCACCCCACATACATATATACACAAACAGGTACTCACTGACACCCACACACACACACACACACACTGACACACACACATAAGGCACAGATATACACATACACTCACTGACACCCACACCCCACACACACATATACACAGACAGGCACTCTCTGACACCCAAACACACACAACCACACACATAGACACACGGCACACATATACACATACACTCACTGACACTCACACCCCACACACACATATACACAGACAGGCACTCACTGACACCCACATACACACAACCACGCACACAGACACAAGGCACACATATACACATACACTCACTGACACCCACACTCCACACATACATATACACAGACAGGCACTCACTGACACCCACACACATAGACACAAGGCACACATATACACATACACTAACTGACACCCCCATCCTACACACACATATACACAGACAGGCACCCACTGACACCCACACACATAGACACAAGGCACACATATACACATACACTAACAGACACCCCCACCCCACACACACATATACACTGACAGGCACTCACTGACACCCACACATACCGACACACACATACACACAAGGCACACATTGTACACACACACTCGCTGACACCCCCACCCCCATTGTCGTCCGCCTGCCTAACATAAATTTACACGGCAATCCAATTTCGCTCTTTCGGGAGTGTCAGGAGGGCTTTGTGAAAGTGCCTTAAACGAGGTTTGTAGAAATAGATAAAATATCATTAAGCACAAAGACAGTCATTACTTGTTCTGCTACAGAGATAACCAAACTGAAAAGAATAGGGGAGTAAGATTTTTAATCAATTGTTGTATTGTAAATAATGTGATTGTAATTAAATTCATCAATGTAACGGATAGGAAAGCTTGGGCAGTGATCAAACTTTGCAAGCGATATACTCTTAAAGTCACTCAAGTAGGCCTATACGCTCCCACTTGAAAACAATTTGGTGAAGAAATTGAAATATTCTAGGAAGACATTGCCAGCACAGTATACAATGATTATCAGAGACTTCGATGCCAAAGTCGAGAACAAATTGGCAGGTAAGTAGTGTATTGGAATATTTGGATTGGGTAAAGGGAATGACCGGGGATAAATCTTAGTCGCAAGAAGACCTAGAGAAGTCCAAATGGAACAGCAAAGAATAAGATAGACATCATCATGGAAGACAAAACAACAGTGTTAACAATCTCATTGTTATTATTAAAGTAAACATAGGGAGTTATAGCTTGGTAGACTGAACAACAAAGTTCAACTATAAAGCTATAAGAAACAAACTCGTCCTCAGGAAGAAACTATGCCTGGATAAAGTTGAAGAGCATATGATGGATTTTATAAATAGATTCCAAGCTTTCGACAACACTGAAAATGCCATCAACAAAGTAAACGAAAACTGAACATTAGCAATCAGAGAAACGACAGAACAAATAGGGAGTACACACACCAGTAAAGAGTGCATAACTACTCAAATAGGGAGTACACACACCAGTAAAGAGTGCATAACTACTCAAATAGGGAGTACACACACCAGTAAAGAGTGCATAACTACTCAAATAGGGAGTACACACACCAGTAAAGAGTGCATAACTACTCAAATAGGGAGTACACACACCAGTAAAGAGTGCATAACTACTCAAATAGGGAGTACACACACCAGTAAAGAGTGCATAACTACTCAAATAGGGAGTACACACACCAGTAAAGAGTGCATAACTACTCAAATAGGGAGTACACACACCAGTAAAGAGTGCATAACTACTCAAATAGGGAGTACACACACCAGTAAAGAGTGCATAACTACTCAAATAGGGAGTACACACACCAGTAAAGAGTGCATAACTACTCAACTAGGGAGTACACACACCAGTAAAGAGTGCATAACTACTCAAATAGGGAGTACACACACCAGTAAAGAGTGCATAACTACTCAAATAGGGAGTACACACACCAGTAAAGAGTGCATAACTACTCAAATAGGGAGTACACACACCAGTAAAGAGTGCATAACTACTCAAATAGGGAGTACACACACCAGTAAAGAGTGCATAACTACTCAAATAGGGAGTACACACACCAGTAAAGAGTGCATAACTACTCAAATAGGGAGTACACACACCAGTAAAGAGTGCATAACTACTCAAATAGGGAGTACACACACCAGTAAAGAGTGCATAACTACTCAAATAGGGAGTACACACACCAGTAAAGAGTGCATAACTACTCAAATAGGGAGTACACACACCAGTAAAGAGTGCATAACTACTCAAATAGGGAGTACACACACCAGTAAAGAGTGCATAACTACTCAAATAGGGAGTACACACACCAGTAAAGAGTGCATAACTACTCAAATAGAGAGTACACACACCAGTAAAGAGTGCATAACTACTCAAATAGGGAGTACACACACCAGTAAAGAGTGCATAACTACTCAAATAGGGAGTACACACACCAGTAAAGAGTGCATAACTACTCAAATAGGGAGTACACACACCAGTAAAGAGTGCATAACTACTCAAATAGGGAGTACACACACCAGTAAAGAGTGCATAACTACTCAAATAGGGAGTACACACACCAGTAAAGAGTGCATAACTACTCAAATAGAGAGTACACACACCAGTAAAGAGTGCATAACTACTCAAATAGGGAGTACACACACCAGTAAAGAGTGCATAACTACTCAAATAGGGAGTACACACACCAGTAAAGAGTGCATAACTACTCAAATAGGGAGTACACACACCAGTAAAGAGTGCATAACTACTCAAATAGGGAGTACACACACCAGTAAAGAGTGCATAACTACTCAAATAGGGAGTACACACACCAGTAAAGAGTGCATAACTACTCAAAAACTACTGTAAATCTCATAAGAAGAAAAACTAAACAAACCAAAACATAAAGAAATGAAAAACTAGAGCAGAACTAAACTAGAAAAGGAAAAAACGTTAAACTAAGACAACGTAAACTAGCCGTAAACTAACATGCAACAAATTACTTCCTTGAGAGACATCTCTCTATCTATCTATCTATTGCCTGATGCTGTTATCCCCGAAGGGGTGGCCACGAACGAAGCGCCCCCATGCACATCTGCCCCCAGTCAGTCGACGCCCCATCCTCCCAACCAGCACCGCCTTCATCCATATACTTCTTCACTCCATCCTTCCACCTCTCTTTCGGTTTACCTCTCCATATCTGTCCTTCCACCTCGCTCTCGTACACCCTCTTATTCATTCTCTCATTACCCATACATTCCATATGGCCGAACCATCTCAAAGTGTTCCTTTCCACACTTTCCAGCACATCTACCTCCACACCACACCTCCTTCTTACTTCCTCATTCGTCTGTCTATCCCTCCATGTAACTCCGCACACACTTCTCAAGTAACTCATTTCCACCCCTCTCACTCTTGGTCTCAGTCTCTCCACCAACGTCCATGCTTCGCTTCCGTATGTCAGTGTTGGGATTACCACACTGTCATGCAAGGACTTCTTCACTTCCATACTGACCACCTTATTTCTTGTTACTGCTTTCAGCGTTCCTACAACCCTCTTCCCCTCTTGCACCCTCTCCCGCACTTCTTCATCCATAGTCCCATTCTTACTCAACACACTGCCCAAATACTTAAATGAGCTGACAATCTCCATAGCCTGACCGCTCAACTTCACCTCACACTCTGTGGTTTTACCCCTTTCGAAATCCATAACCTTGCTCTTCCTCGCATTTACCTTCAGATTCTGTTTTTCGCACACTGTTCCAAACATATTTACCAGACCCTGCAACTCCCATTCATTATCGCTCATCAGAACTGTATCATCAGCAAACAGCAATACAGGTAGCTTCCACTCATTTCCCTCCCTTATCAGCGATACACCAACTTCCACTGCTCTTCCTTGTATTTATTTCATGACTCCATCCATATACACAGTAAAAAACCACGGGGACATCACAAACCCGTTTCAACCCAAAATTCAGATCAAAGAACTAGCTCTGCTCATTCTCCACACGTACTGTCGCCTTTGCACCTTCATACATGCTCTTCGTTGCTTTATGCCCCTTTCCCACTGATGCGATTCATACGATTTTCGTCTGCGACGTCTTTGGCGAATTAAGCGATGGTTCGGCGGATACCTCGGCGAGATATTCAGAAAAGATTTTGCATATATTTCATGGCACAACCATAAGAACATAAGAAAATGGGAGTCTGCAGAAAGCCGATCGGCCCACACAAGGCAGATCCCTGTCACACCCAACCCCAATTACAAGGCCTAATTATAGGCCCAACTCACTAATGCCTTGAGGACTGACCTCACCAAAACGGTCAGAGATCAACACAAGATTACAGGGTCTGCAGAGTGCCAATTGGCCCACACCAAGCAGATCCCCCCTCATACCCAACCCATCTCGTCGAAAGTGTACAAATTTATCTTGAAGGGGGGTCTAGAGTTTTTTGTTTTAAGTTTGATGGAGGTCTACTGAGGAAACTAAGAAATAAAGGACTGAATGATCAAACTAACGGTCCGTATCCCCTTAAGGGGGGATGGGCGTAATATTTGCTCATTTATATAATTATGTGTTTATGATTTATTTAGTTTGATCCATAGACCTCCATCAAGCATATAAAGCACCCCCCAACACCCTCCTTCAAGATAAATTTGTACATTTTTCGATAGAAAAATATCCTGGCCGAAAGCCGGTTCCTCAAAAAGTACAGGCTCGCTCTCGCTAGCCAGGAAAAACTTGACGCCTAAATGACACGAAAAGTCTTAATATTGACAACGAAATTGGGTGAAATGTCTTAAAATCGCCAAACTAATGGGCCGAACGTCATAAAATATGAAAACTAATGAGGTTAACCATGAGGAAGAAAGGGGACCAGAAAAACGACCCATCTCCCCTTAATTCGGAGATTGGCAATGTATTTTCCGTATGTTTACGTTACTGCTTAAAATTGAGCCCACCTCGCTTATTTTGTTTTCTCTTTCTCTCCCTCTCTCTTTGCCTTGTATCCGTTCGGCCCCATTCAGCCTACTGTTTTTTAAGACGTTTACCCCCATCTAAGTTTCAATATTTTCCTGGTGAGCGGTAGCGAGCCATCATATATATATTTTTGTTTTGAGAGCAAGATAAGTTTGTACATTTTTTGATAGAAAAATTTCTCCGGCGAAGCCGGATTTCTCCATACAATGCTGGCTCGCTATAGGCCTAATCATTTTGTTTTACCCATCTCGCCAAACGTGCTCTTTGGCCTCGGCGAGGTGTCTTCGGAGCATTCATCTACGTCGCACAGCCCTTCGCACGCCTATGCGAAGTACACCCGTGGCGGGTATACTCTCGGCGACGCTTTTTTTTCGTGCGACACCCTCGTCGATGTCTCGCTGATGTCACCGAGGATCTGTGAGGGCCTCGCCGATCCCTCGGCAATGTTCGATGATGCTTGCGAGGGTTCGAACCCCTCGCAAATCCTCGTCCCAAATTTTGAACAATCCGAACATTTGCGATGACCCGCGAGGGCCCTTGCGAGGCCTTGCGAGTCAAACGATTATCATGCGAGGGTTCAAGATTTTGATGCGACATGTCACGAATGTGCCTATTTCTTGGTGTCTGCGATGAAAATCGTATGAAATCGCATCAGTGGGAAAGGGGCAATAGGCAACTTGCCATCTACTCCGTATATTATAAGTACTTTCCACATACCTTCTCTATCCACTCTATCATAGGCCTTCTCCAAGTCCATAAAGGCAACATACAGCTGTTGCTTCTCCAGATATTTCTCCGCAACAAATTTTAGGGTAAAAATCTGATCTACACATCCTTGAGAGACAGCAATGGTGAAATCATAAACTGTATAGAACAAATGGTGACACGAGTCAAAGAGTATTATGAAAAGTTATGCTTTTCAAATATTTCTGTTCCATCGATTGATTCATCAAATAACATAACCAAAGTCCTGCATATAGCTTTTGATGAAGTAAGCTTAGTAAGGTCTGCCTAAGGATTTTTTTTTTTTTTTTTTTTTGCTCGACGCCGTAATTCCCGAGAAGATTAGGCGTTTGTCATGAATTGCTAGGTCAAGTTGCCCGGGCTTGACTACTACCAATAACATTTTGACAGAGAGGATTTGATCCGCCGACACTTTGATCAGCAGCCGAAGGTCTACTGACTAAGGGGAAATCTCCAGGAGATGATGGTATAACAAGTGATATTCTGAAGGATGCAGATGACGTCCAGTGTGCATTAATTAGCTTAGCTATTAGCTCAACGTTAAGGTGAGGATGATGAACTGTTGATGTTAAGGGGAGATGGGTCGTTTTTCTGGTCCCCTTTCTCCCTCGTGTTAAGCCCCATTTTTGTTTAGATTATATGACGTTCGGCCCATTAGTTTGGCGATTTTAACACCTTTTTCCCTATTTCGTTGTCAATTTTAAGACCTTTCGTGCCATTTAGATGTCGATTATTTCCTGGCGAGCGATAGCGAGCCTGAAGTCTTAAGAGGAACAGGCCTTTGGCCGGAACATTTGTCTACCGAAAAATGTACAAATTCATCTTGAACGGGGTTTTAGGGGGGGTTCTTCTAAGCTTGATGGAGGTCTAGCGAGAAAACTAAGACATAAAGGAGTACATTAATTAATAGAAAAATAAATAAATAGATAAATATATAAAACGGTCAGTCTCCCCTTAATGTAAGCGGTATGTTCCAGAAGCTTGAGGCAAGGCAATATCAAATAAATAATCATTTAGAGCATTACAAGCTATGTACTTAGACTCCATTTCTTGAATAGATTAAATACCACGGATATATAATCATCATCTATGTTTTTCTTTTCGTTCCACATTATTTCACCATTTCAACTTTGAGCTAGTTGTCATATATGTACGAACAATTATAAACTAGATTTGCCCTTTCGGGAGTTCCATGATCGATATGAACACTTATTTCAGCACTTCTTAGTGTCTTCTGATTTTCCACACTATTGTTTTCGTGCAGTCTTTTATATTTAGTATAGTTTGGGTAATGTTGATTCGCAAGTAGCTTCCATATTTGTATTTCAAATTTCAATATGTAAATTATAGTTCACAGATTATTGATGATGGCATGAACATATGTCGAAACGTCTTCCAGTATAAAAATATAGATGATCTTTATCACAAGTTTGGTTGTCCTCTTCCTATTGAAGCCTAGATTCCCTAGGAACGTCCCCGTGTCTGATATTATTTGTTTACATTAATACGCAGGTACGAAGCCTCTACATTTCGTTGATTATGAATGCAGCAACGCTGATAAGAGCTGTGGATTGTAAAACAAATATATTTCTTAACAGAACAGCGTCAATCGCAAGCTTGTCATTGTTACCGTTGTCGTACTGCGATTTATGGACAGTTTTATAGTTCTGCTCATCAATTGTTATTAAAGTAAACCCATAATTACATCAAAATTCGTTTGTGAAGTGCACTGTATCAAAGACATTTTGATTGCATAAACACACATTTAGCTCCTGTTATCTTTGTTCATGCATATTCGGATTATACGTTCAGTAATTGCAATAATATATCCGTATTGTATAATGTAATAATTCTTGGAAAATTACATGCCAATGGAGTTTTAAATACAAAATATTAACCCTTTCAGTACCTTTACCGTCCTTTTTACTTTTTAACCCATAAATGGTGACTATCCTCAATAGAGGTTTTTCTGGTGCACTGTGACCGTCCTCTATAGATCCAGAGCATACAAAAAACCTTAGAAAACTCCCCAGTGGCACTCAAAAGAAAGAAATTTGTGATTAGGTGAGATTATTCCCCTCCATTACTTTCTACCACTCCTACATATGTGTCCCCCCCCCCCCCCTCTTTAATTATTCGGTGTTTTCCCTATTATTCCCGATATTTATCGAATATTTTCATGCGAGGCGGCTGGGAGAGAGGGGAGGAGGGTGGAGGAGTGTATCTCCGACCCTCTAAGCCAGTCTGACAGCTCCCCTTGAGTCTCAGTACCATGCTAGACACCAGGGTGTCTTACTCTCCCCGATCAAGGTCAGATTACGACCGTGGAGCTTAAATATACGATTTTCACCAGCCAATTGATGTTACCACTTGTTGAATTGCTTTCCAATATTCATATGTTCATATTAAAAGCAAAATAGACACATATGGATAAGTCATAATTATATATAATTATGTTACATACAAAGATTATCGTCAGAATAAAACAAAATAGCTTCGATTGGCAG
>JBAKBP010038724.1:0-15823 GCA_037953745.1 Lithodes maja
GTTCCAACAATTAGAAGAACAACAACTAACACAAGAGTCGTACGAGCGAAAATAACCCTCTCGTTCATTTACGATAGAGGCAAAAATACGAGATATCCACATTTTTTTCCCCCAGTGCCTATACAAACTGACCCAAGAATAAAAGTTGCTGGGGTTGGCGAGGAACGGACGGAGCGGGACTGATTACTTCCACCAAAGTTTCTTTGCTGGGATTGAAAAGCTCGGTGGCCGGGACTCTCAGTTCCTGCTGCTGCCCTCTCTCTCTCTCTCTCCTGTCGGCTGTATCAAGAAGCGTATCAGGAATCTTGGTTGGGAGGGAGGGAGAGATTGAGTGTGTGTGTGTGTGTGTGTGTGTGTGTGTGTGTGTGTGTGTGTGTGTGTGTGTGAGAGAGGGGGGGGGGCGATGTGGAGACTATTTGTGTGTGAATGGGAAGGAGGGATGGTTTGTGTGAGTGTTTGAGTGCCAGTTTCTTGCTGCCCTCTCTCATCTGGTATACCAAGAAGTGTATCTGGGATCTTGGTGGGAAGGGAAAAGATTGAGTGGGTGTGGGTGTGGGGGTTCTGAGAGAGAGAGAGAGAGAAAAAAAAAGACTAGTAGTAGTAGTAGAAGTAGTAGAAGTAGTAGTAGTAGTAGAAGTAGTAGTAGTAGTAGAAGTAGTAGTAGTAGTAGTAGTAGTAGAAGTAGTAGTAGTAGTAGTAGTAGTAGTAGTAGTAGTAGTAGTAGTAGTAGTAGAAGTAGTAGTAGTAGTAGTAGAAGTAGTAGTAGTAGTAGAAGTAGTAGTAGTAGTAGTAGAAGTAGTAGTAGAAGTAGTAGTAGTAGTAGTAGAAGTAGTAGTAGTAGTAGTAGTAGTAGTAGTAGAAGTAGTAGTAGTAGTAGTAGAAGTAGTAGTAGTAGTAGTAGTAGTAGTAGTAGTAGTAGAAGTAGTAGTAGTAGTACAAACTCTAATTTTATTTAAACCCGGCGGAATGTTTAATCCCCTAGCAGTTGATCTATCAATACTTCATGGCAAAATAGGAAACTGCTATGTCTAATATTCTATTCATCATATTATAGACAGGTTTTTACAATTAACACCATATTAGGTCATAAAATCTTTGTAATAGCTGAGTAATTAAGGAGGGATGGACTGGTTTTTGTGGTCCTCTTCTCCCTCGAGTTTAGCCCCAATGGTATTTAGATTTCATGACGTTCGGCCCATTAGTTTGGCGATTTTAATACTTTACTCCTCATTTCTTTGTCAATATTAAGACCTTTCGTGCCATTTAAGTGTCGATTTTGTTTCCTGGCGAGCGATAGCAAACCTGTAATTTTATCCTTCGGCCGGGACATTGTTCCTTTCTCATCAGGTCTACCAAGAAGTGGATCAGGCGTCTTGGTTGGGAGGGGGGAATTGTGTTTATGGGTAGGTGGAAGGGATTTGTGGGTGGGTGTGCATGTGTGGGTTTGTGTCTTTTGATGTGGGTGTCTGTTGGTGGGTGTGTGTTTGTAAGTAGGTGGCTGTAAATGTGTGTGTATTTGTGTATGCTGATGTGCCTGTCCTACTGGGGTGTTTGTTTTGTCTGTTTGGGTCAGTGTTTGGGTTGATAAGAAGGAGAGTGCTATATGTGTGTATGTGAGAGGATGTGTATGTGACTTTTGTTTTCTATATTCCAACTACTCCCTCTCGGGCAGAGGATGAGAGCCTGTATATTCTTCCGCTGAATACGGTGAAGCACGTGGGGTCTTGTTCCAGTCTATGGAGTGAGACATGTGAAGCACCCACTTACGGCTCGAAGCAGCCCCATCTCTGGAGCTGCTCCGTCTCCGTGCTTCACTGTCTGATCCCCTAGACTCGGACCCTCACTCTCAGAACGCCACCTATTGAGCAATTAACTCACTAGGCATTCATATTTTTAATATGAGAATACTCATACAGTGCTATTTAATCAGGGAACAATGAGGGTATTTATGGCGTTTCGGTGAGCTTTGTGGTAATGCACTGATACTAGGTACAGCACAAATTCCATCTTCCCATTGACATATCAGGATTCGAACCCGGGTCCATTGGATTACCAGTTCAGTGGTAAGACCACTCCACCACACCTCCCCTGAGGGTGGATAGTGTGTTTGTATTTGTCTGTTTGGGTATGTATGGACGAAAAGGAGAGTGATATGTGTGTGTAAGCTACAAAGATGATGTAACCTTGTAAGGAGGTGTTAGGATTGTGTTATGTAGTGTGAGTAGGTAGATGTAGTACTTGGTTGATTGAAGACTGGTCGATTCTGGTAGATTCTGGTTTACCCTCCTTTACTTCTAAACTATTTAAGTAGTAATAATGCTGCTACCGTATCCCAAATTACCATAAATTTAATATAATATGTTGATACTTATAGGTAAATGGGTAATTAATAAGATCCTATATACCAGCCACAGGATATTTATTCAGGAACAAAACTTGATATGCAGGAACAGTGTTTATATGCAGGAACTTGATAACTAACTTGATAATCTATCTTGAATGAAGTAGAAATATTAACAGGGAGTATTCCCCATATTGGGAGAATAACTCAATCCTGTATTACTCGCTCCAAACCCCGTGTATAATTGTAATGTTAAGATTCAAATCACCTCAAAGCTCAAGTTAGCTTCCGGTCAAACTCACCCCTAGTAATAGCAACAGGACACACATCATAATATGACACAGCACTGAACTCAGTCAAAGCTAGCGATGATCTCATAAGGTGTTGTACAGTCGCTTCCCAATAATCAGGATCATTACTAATTCACTGCAAGTAATTACCTTAAAACTATATAAGAGGTGTAATAATATTTCCTACATAAAATCCCAAATATAATATTTAATATGTGAGTATGTGTATGTGAGAGGATGTGTGTGTGTATGGGAGGTGCTTGGTATATGCACTGTGCAGTATATAGCAACCTTAGTTCCGTGCTGGCGTCTCTCCTGCTGTTCCAAGAAGCTTATCAGGAAGCTTGAAAGGAAAGTAAAATTGTGTGTGTTAGTGTGTGTGTGGTTTGTGTGTGTGTGTGTGTGTGTGTGTGGTGAATAATGTTGTACTCTCGATACCAAAACTGTCTCCACAACCAATCTCTCTCTCTCTCTCTCTCTCTCTCTCTCTCTCTCTCTCTCTCTCTCTCTCTCTCTCTCTCTTGTTTGACCTTGACCTTGTACTCGCAACAAAAGAAGAATTAATAGAGAATTTGAATGTTGGTGATGAATTCAGTAACAGCGACCATCGTACGATAACTTTCACTTTAAAGTTTACTAGTAACAAATCAAATAGCAGCATTGAGAAAGTCCCTAATTTCAAGAAAGCAAATTTTCATAAACTTAAATCAAAGCTTAAAAAAACTGACTGGAGCTTTCTGACTAACAATAACGACATAAATACATCTTGGGAGTGTTTCACAACCACTTTCCTTAAGGCAGTGCAAGACTGCATACCATCGAAAATACGGCGTCCAGGCCATAATGATAAGCCCAAATGGTGGAATAAAGATATTTCAGACTGTCTGCTTGCTAAAAAATTTGCTAATGATAGATTAAAATCCTCACAAAATGAAGAAGAACGGGTGAAATTTGTAGAGCTACGACGCAAAGCCAAAAAGTTAATTAAGCAAAGTAAAAAGACCCTGGAGTTACATGTTGCGAATCAAAGTAAAACAAACCCGAAAGAATTCTATAGTTGTATCAGAAAGAAAAAAGTAGTTACTTCAACTGTTGGACCGTTAGTCGATGAAAATGGAGAATACACCAAAGACGAAGTACAAATGAGTAATGCCCTCAATACCTTCTTTGCATCAGTTTTTACAACCGAAGACCTCAGTGATATCCCTACACCATCGCCGATTCAGATTGATAATTCAGATGTTCTAAGCAATATCACCGTTACAGAGAGAGAAGTATTGAATTGTTTAGATAAACTCAAGGTAAATAAAACGCCTGGACCTGATAAAATCTCGCCTAGAGTGCTAAAGGAAGCTAAGGATGAGCTCTGCAAACCACTGACATTGCTATTCAATGAATCCTTGCAGTCTGGGACTATGCCTGATCAGTGGAAGCTAGCCAACGTAACACCGATATTCAAAAAAGGCAGCAAATCCCTACCCAGTAACTATCGTCCAATTAGCTTAACCTCAATTGTATGTAAAATGCTAGAAACGGTCATAAGAGACAGACTCGTAAATCACTTAGAGGCAAATAACTTACTTAAAGATACTCAACACGGCTTTCGTAAAAAACGTTCCTGTTTAACAAACCTCTTAGACTTCTTCCACGATATCCTCAACCTCTACGATGAGAGTAAAGCTGTAGATATTATATACCTTGATTTTCAAAAGGCCTTTGACAAAGTTCCCCACAAATGTTTACTCCTAAAACTAAAAGCGCATGGAATACAAGACGGTGTGTTGAAATGGATAGAAAATTGGCTCAGCGACAGAAAGCAAAAGTAGTCATAAACGGTAAGGCATCTAAATGGACCAATGTAAGTAGCGGGGTACCCCAGGGATCGGTACTAGGACTAATTATCTTTCTAATTTACATCAACGACATAGATGAGGGTCTCACCTGTACAATCTCAAAATTTGCTGACGATACAAAAATTACAAATAGCGTACTCTCAAAAGAACAAGTTGACGATATGCAACACAATCTAGATAAATTGTCATGTTGGGCCCAAATTTGGCAAATGAGTTTCAATGCGGATAAATGTAAAGTACTACATATCGGATACCTAAATGAGAAAGCAAACTATTCGATGAATGGCACTCAGCTTAAGAATGTAAACAGAGAAACCGATCTGGGAGTAACAATATCGAGTAACCTAAAACCGAGTCAACAATGTTCAGAAGTTGTTAAGAAGACAAACAAAATAATTGGCTTTATAGGCAGGTCATTTGAGCATAAATCCAAAGAAGTTATCCTAACCCTTTACAATTCCTTAGTCCGCCCTCTTCTGGAATACTGCGTTCAATCCTGGTGCCCTTATTACCAAAAAGATATAAACAAGCTAGAACGAGTTCAATGTAGAGTTACCAAAATGATACCTAGCCTAAAGAACAAACCATACGAAGAGCGTCTTTGAGAATTAAATCTATTTCCTTTAACCCAGCGCATATTAAGAGGTGACTTAATTCAAGTGTTCAAAATCATCAAAGGCATCGACAATATGAACTGTAGTAAGTACTTCACTATCGACCAATCTAATTACACGCGGGGAAACGGTTGCAAAATTATTGGTAAATCTTTTAACTCACACGAATCTAAGAATTTCTTCTTCAATCGAGTTGTCAACTTGTGGAATGGGCTTCCCCGAGACGTTATAGACTGCAGCACCGTTGATTCATTTAAACTCCGCTTAGACAAATATCTCCCATCAAACCCGCGACTGACTGCGTTTGTAAATGAATAACTTTATTTTATCCCCCCCTCAGTTACTAACCCATCTGTCCCCTACTAACTTCCTAATCCTGCCACGGACATTAGTTCCAGGGCAGTAGTTCCCTTTCCAATGTTCCCTTACCCACTCTAAACCACTGTTTGGACACTTGATCCTCAGTGTTTTGGAGGACAAGCAGCCTAGAAAGGTCACTAGACCTGTTGTTGCTTGATTTCCTTTGTAATCCTTTGTACACTCTCTCTCTCTCTCTCTCTTAACTAACAGGTAGAGAGCAACTAATTGGGATAACTAGTGTTACTTTTAAACAGACTCCTGTCAATTCTGTAGGTACAGTCGCTCACAAAAATTCTTGGACAACACCTATTTATAAGTATGGAAGTATACATCTTGAAACGAATTTATGAATATTTTGTGTTTGTACATTAATTACAAGATAATATTTATTGAAATGAAATTTCCATCCAAAAATAGACCCAGATAGTTATATTTGCATAACGATTAGCATAGTGGGTCCATGAATTTTTATAAGTGACTGTACACAGGGATCTGTTCTTGCTGCTGCTACCTGATTCTGATATGTTGATGACATAGTATTTGGGATGCTTAGCATGACCAAAATGTTTGTAAATTATATGAACCTTGGAATATATTTGAGCATTCTTAATAAAGGTAAATCAATTAATCATGGATATGTATAGTCAGGGTGTTTTTTTTCACCTAGACTTAACAAAGGAGTACAAAGGAAATTAAGCAACAACAGTTCTAGTTACCCTTCTAGGCTGCTTGTCCTCCAAAACACTGAGGATCAAGTGTCCAAACAGTGGTTTAGAGTGGGTAAGGGAACATTGGAAAGGGAACTACTGCCTTGGAACTAATGTCCGTGGCAGGATTAGGAAGTTAGTAGGGAACAGATGGGTTAGTAACTGAGGGGAGGATAAAATAAAGTTATTTATTTACAAACGCAGTCAGTCGCGGGTTTGATGGAGATATTTGTCTAGGTGAAGTTTAAATGAATCAACGGTGCTGCAGTCTATAACATCTCGGGGAAGCATATGCATATGCTCAGGCACATAACCGATAGCTGGGGGTGGCCGACTCGAGTCAGATCCCGAATTTGACAGATGTTCATCTTTATTAAAATAAGCAGATATTATTTCTATTGGGTTTCAACCTGAGGACTAGGCTTTTCTAGATAGCAATTCTTGATAATATCCTGAGTTCTTAAAATACTAAATTGACTTGCCAATGAGGTTTATAAAAAAATATTTCGAAGCATTATAAATACAACACGCAACCATGACTGAAATTCTACACTAGTATTTTCACACACTTTCACACGTAGATCTGCTCTACCAGCAACAAGTTTCCTTCTGAGGTAGTTCATAGATTTTGTAGATCATGAGTATATTATATCTGGAATGCAAGCAAGTTCTTTGTGTTTATAACTATGTGTTGTTAAACCTATAACACACACACACACACACACACACATTCTCTCTCTCTCTCTCTCTCTCTCTCTCTCTCTCTCTCTCTCTCTCTCTCTCTCTCTCTCTCTCTCTCTCTCTCTCTCTCTTTACAACATAGCCACCAGCACAAATCGTTGTCTAGCAAACCTCTGCAGGAAGGAGAACGTGGGATTCGTCGACACCTGGGACAATTTCTACTACGATGACTATTTGTTTTCGGACGATGGAGTTCATCTGAACCAGGTGGGAGCAGCACGTTTTGGGCGTCTTCTCAACGATGCGGTGAAGGATTTTCGGAGAAGAAATCGACTCAGCACAGGACAACCAGGAAGGAGGACCGAAGACAGCGAGGACGGCAACCTACAAAGGAATTAAATACTAATCCGTCAAGAACCGCGAATTTGGATAAATCTCCACCAACACGACCCAAATTCAAAACCGTCAGGGATAACGACCGAGGACCGAGGACAGCCATGAATGTAAATGTAGATCCGACCAGAACCAAAAATTCGATGAAAGAACGTTCTGCGAGTTCTAAAACCGCAACTTTAAAGGTTTTCTATGCAAACGCTCGTAGCATACGCAATAAATTTTCAGATTTAGAGGAACTAGTGTTTACAGAAAATTATGATGTGATTGGCATAACAGAATCTTGGCTCAATACAGAAGATAGAGACTTTTTAGCAGAGTATTCACTTCCCGGTTATGTAATGTTTGAGAACAGCCGAATAAATAAAAATGGAGGTGGCGTTTTATTTTATATCAAAGAAAGTCTTAACCCGACCCTCGTGTCAAAACCTCAAATTGTGAACGTCGACACATCTTTTGTGCTAATAAAGAATAATAAAGGTACAAAAATAATACTTGCGTTAATATACAGACCTCCAGCTCAATCAGTGCAAACTGACCGAGAAATTTACGAACAAATTGCAGATGTAAGTAACTCACAAGATACCGTAATTTTTGGCGACTTTAATTTACCTGTGACCAAGTGGGGCGATACTCTTACTTCACACTCCGGACATGACTTGTATACGAACTTGCAAGAGAGTTCGCTTTATCAATTTGTTCGAACGCCGACCCGTGGTAATAACGTTCTTGACATTGTACTTGCAACAAAAGAAGAATTGATAGAGAATTTGAATGTTGGTGATGAATTCAGTAACAGCGACCATCGTACGATAACTTTCACTTTAAAGTTTACTAGTAACGAACCAAATAGTAGCATCGAAAAAGTCCCTAATTTCAAGAAAGCAAACTTCCATAAACTTAGAGCTATGTTTAAAGAAACTGACTGGAGCTTTTTAATTAACAATAACGACATAAATACATCTTGGAAGTTATTCGAAACCACTTACCTAAAAGCAGTGCAAGACTGCATACCATCGAAAATACGGCGTCCAGGCCATAATAATAAGCCCAAATGGTGGAATAAAGATATTTCAAACTGCCTGCTTGCTAAAAAATTTGCTAATGATAGATTAAAATCCTCACAAAATGACGAAGAACGGGTGAAATTTGTAGAGCTACGACGCAAAGCCAAAAAGTTAATTAAGCAAAGTAAAAAGACCTTAGAGTTACATATTGCGAATCAAAGTAAAACAAACCCGAAAGAATTCTATAGTTATATCAGAAAGAAAAAAGTAGTTACTTCAACTGTTGGACCGTTAGTCGATGAAAAAGGAGAATACACCAAAGACGAAGTACAAATGAGTAATGCCCTCAATACCTTCTTTGCATCAGTTTTTACAACCGAAGACCTCAGTGATATCCCTACACCATCGCCGATTCAGATTGATAATTCAGATGTTCTAAGCAATATCACCGTTACAGAGAGAGAAGTATTGAATTGTTTAGATAAACTCAAAGTAAATAAAACGCCAGGACCTGATACAATCTCGCCTAGAGTTCTAAAGGAAGCTAAGAATGAGCTCTCCAAACCACTGACATTACTATTCAATAAATCCTTGCAGTCTGGAACTATGCCTGATCAGTGGAAGCTAGCCAACGTAACACCGATATTCAAAAAAGGCAGCAAATCCCTACCCAGTAACTATCGTCCAATTAGCTTAACCTCAGTTGTATGTAAAATGCTAGAAACGGTCATACGAGACAGACTCGTAAATCACTTAGAGGAAAATAACATACTTAAAGATACTCAACACGGCTTTCGTAAAAAACGTTCCTGTTTAACAAACCTCTTAGACTTCTTCCACGATATCCTCAACCTCTACGATGAGAGTAAAGCTGTAGATATTATATACCTTGATTTTCAAAAGGCCTTTGACAAAGTTCCCCACAAACGTTTACTGCTAAAACTAAAAGCGCATGGAATACAAGACGGTGTGTTGAAATGGATAGAAAATTGGCTCAACAACAGAAAGCAAAGAGTAGTCATAAACGGTAAGGCATCTAAATGGACCAATGTAAGTAGCGGGGTACCCCAGGGATCGGTACTAGGACCAATTCTCTTTCTAATTTAACCGTCCTGGTGGTGTAATGGTTAAGGTGGCAAAAATATGTGTGTGATAACCCGGGTTCGAATCCCGGTGGATCATATATACTTTAATTAATTTCATTGGGGGTGTGGTGGTGAGATTAATAAAAATAATATTACATCAACGACATAGATGAGGGTCTCACCTGCACAATCTCAAAATTTGCTGACGATACAAAAATTGCAAATAGCGTACTCTCAAAAGAACAAGTTGACGATATGCAACACAATCTAGATAAATTGTCATGTTGGGCCCAAATTTGGCAAATGAGTTTCAATGCGGATAAATGTAAAGTACTACATGTCGGATACCTAAATGAGAAAGCAAACTATTCGATGAATGGCACTCAGCTTAAGAATGTAAACAGAGAAACTGATCTGGGAGTAACAATATCGAGTAACCTAAAACCGAGTCAACAATGTTCAGAAGTTGTTAAGAAGGCAAACAAAATAATTGGCTTTATAGGCAGGTCATTTGAGCATAAATCCAAAGAAGTTATCCTAACCCTTTACAATTCCTTAGTCCGCCCTCTTCTGGAATACTGCGTTCAATCCTGGTGCCCTTATTACCAAAAAGATATAAACAAGCTAGAACGAGTTCAACGTAGAGTTACCAAAATGATACCTAGCCTAAAGAACAAACCATACGAAGAGCGTCTTAGAGAATTAAATCTATTTCCTTTAACCCAGCGCAGATTTAGAGGCGACTTAATTCAAGTGTTCAAAATCATCAAAGGCATCGACAATATGAACTGTAGTAAGTACTTCACTATCGACCAATCTAATTACACGCGGGGAAACGGTTGCAAAATTATTGGTAAATCTTTTAACTCGCACGAATCTAAGAATTTCTTCTTCAATCGAGTTGTCAACTTGTGGAATGGGCTTCCCCGAAACGTTATAGACTGCAGCACCGTTGATTCATTTAAATTCCGCCTAGACAAATATCTCGCATCAAACCCGCGACTGACTGCGTTTGTAAATGAATAACTTTATCCTCCCCTCAGTTACTAACCCATATGTCCCCTACTAACTTCCTAGTCCTGCCACGTTAGTGGCAGGGCAGTAGTTCCCTTTCCAATGTTCCCTTACCCACTCTAAACCACTGTTTGGACACTTGATCCTCAGTGTTTTGGAGGACAAGCAGCCTAGAAGGGTCACTAGATCTGTTGTTGCTTGATTTCCTTTGTACTCCTTTGTACTCTCTCTCTCTCTCTCTCTCTCTCTCAGTGACCACAGGACTGGCGGTGACAGTCGAGTAAAGTCCCCTGCCACCACCATCTGCCTAATGCCACTCTTACCCCCTCCTAACCCCTCTTATATACCATCTCATCCCTACCCCTTCTTACTACCCCATCTCATCCCTCCCCCTCTCCTACCCCCTCCTGCCCCTTCTTACTACCCCCTCTCATCTTCCCTTTCTTACTACCCCCTCTCCCCCTCCTACCCCATCTTATATACCCCTATCACCCCCCCTTCATACTACCCCCTCTCTTACCCCCCACCTGCCCCCTCTTATATACCCCTCTCATCTCCCTTCCTACTACCCCCTCTCTCTTACTCCCCCTTCTGCCCCCTCTTATATACCCTCTCATTCGTCCCTTCCTACTACCGCCTCTCTCTTACCCCCTCCTGCCCCTTCTTATATACGCCTCTCACCCCCTTCCTACTACCCTCTCTCTCTTACCCGCCTCCTGCCCCCTCTTATATACCCTCTCATCCCCCTTCATACTACTCCCTCTCATCCCTCCTTCTTCTTGCTACCCCCTCTCTCTTACTCACTCCTGCCCCTCTTATTATACCCTCTCACCCCCCGTTCTTACAACCCCCTCTCATCCCTCCTTCTTCTTGCTACCTCCTCTCTCTTACTCCCTCCTGCCCCCTCTTATATACCCTCTCATCCCCCTTCTTACTACCCCCTCTCATCCCTCCTTCTTCTTGCTACCCCCTCTCTCTTACTCCCTCCTGCCCCCTCTTATATACCCTCTCATCCCCCTTCTTACTACCCCCTCTCATCCCTCCTTCTTCTTGCTACCCCCTCTCTCTTACTCCCTCCTGCCCCCTCTTATATACCCTCTCATTTCTTACTACCCCTTCTCTCTTACCCCCTCCTGCCCCCTATTGTATACTCCTTAGCCCCCTCCTGCCTCCTCCTATATACCCCTCTCACCCCCATTTCTTACTGCTGCCTCTTGTATACTCCCTCTCTCTCTTTTTTCTTTTACCCCCTATTCTCCCCTACCTCTCTCACTGTCCCTTCCCTTCTAAGTATCCCCTCCCTCTTATGACCCCCTCGCAATAATGTCCCTCCTACCCTCCCTTTCACCATGCTATCGTACTACCTCTCATCTCTTTCAAACCCCTCTCTCTTTCCTCTCCTTCTTACTCTCATACTCCCCTCTCTCTTTCCTCTCAACTGTTTGTTTCAACTCCAACATCCACCACCGCCCCAACGTCATCTGCCAACAATCCAACACCTGCGGTAGCCACTACAGCATCTTCTGACGAACCTGAGCCGACATCAAACCAGGACAGCCGCCCTGTTCACCTTAGTCTCTCCCCCACTCCTCGTGCAAGAAGCCTGCTAGCACGAACAGTACCAACCCCTCGCCCCCGTTCTAACCACTCCTCTCCCCGACCTGTACGCAGAGTCCCGCCACCACAGGTTTCCGGATTTACACCAGTGAGGAATGGTGCACGGCCAACGCAGAAAAGGTCTCATCTACCAGTCACAATGTCAAACAGATTTGAGATATTGGTAGAGATGGAAGACGAACCAGAAGAGACCAGGCTCGTTGGGGATTCCATTCTACGAGGACAGGTCGAAGAGTTCTGCGACAGAGTCCCAAATCGACGAAAAAGATTTTGCATCCCAGGAGCTGGACTGGACGACATTGTGGAAGCCTTCGAAGATACCACAAAGGATGCAAATGAAAATACCCTTTTTGTCATCCATGCTGGTTCAAATGATGTCATGCGCACCAGATCCGAAGAGTTGATGGAGAAATATCGCAAGATGATCCAGCACTACAAAAACAAGTCAAGGAATATCATCATCTCAGGCATTCTCCCCAAGATCGACGCACCTGACAAATTCTACAACAAGGCCTTCAGCACAAATAGCCGACTAAAATATTTGTGTCTGAGGGAAGAAGTTGAATTCATCAACCTCTGGGACAACTTCTACAACCAGCCTACTCTGTTCCGCAAGGATGGCACTCATCTAAACCCTGTGGGTTCAGTACGCATGGGTCGTCTCCTACACGAAGCAGTCCGCAGCCATGGATCAAAAAACGCCATCCGAGAAGAAGCAGCAGTGACATAAATCATCCAACGCCAAGCAAAAAACAGAGGCAACCGAGGACCTCCAGCGATAAGGACCGAAGACAGCGAGGACCGAGGACAGCCATGAACATAAATGTAGATCCGACAAAAACCAAAAATATTATTAAAGAGCGTTCCGTGAGTTCTAAAATAATAAATTTAAAGGTTTTCTATGCAAACGCTCGTAGCATACGCAATAAATTTTCAGATTTAGAGGAGCTAGTGTTTACAGAAAATTATGATGTGATTGGCATAACAGAATCTTGGCTCAATACAGAAGACAGAGACTTTTTAGCAGAGTATTCACTTCCCGGTTATGTAATGTTTGAGAAAAGCCGAATAAATCGAAATGGAGGTGGCGTTTTACTTTATATCAAAGAGTCTTAACCCTACCCTCTTGTCAAAACCTCAAATTGTGAATGTCGACACATCTTTTGTGCTAATAAAGAATAATAAAGGTACAAAAATAATACTTGCGTTAATATACAGACCTCCAGCTCAATCAGTAAAAAACTGACCGAGAAATTTACGAACAAATTGCAGATGTAATAACTCACAGGATACCGTAATGTTTGGCGACTTTAATTTACCTGTGACCAAGTGGGGCAATAATCTTACTTCACACTCCGGACATGACTTGTATACGAACTTGCAAGAGAGTTCGCTTTATCAATTTGTTCGAACTCCGACCCGTGGTAATAACGTTCTTGACATTGTACTTGCAACAAAAGAAGAATTGATAGAGAATTTGAATGTTGGTGATGAATTCAGTAACAGCGACCATCGTACGATAACTTTCACCTTAAAGTTTACTAGTAACGAACCAAATAGTAGCATCGAAAAAATCCATAATTTCAAGAAAGCAAACTTCCATAAACTTAGAGCTATGTTTAAAGAAACTGACTGGAACTTTTTAATTAACAATAACGACATAAATACATCTTGGAAGTTATTCGAAACCACTTACCTAAAAGCAGTGCAAGACTGCATACCATCGAAAATACGGCGTCCAGGCCATAATAATAAGCCCAAATGGTGGAATAAAGATATTTCAAACTGCCTGCTTGCTAAAAAATTTGCTAATGATAGATTAAAATCCTCACAAAATGACGAAGAACGGGTGAAATTTGTAGAGCTACGACGCAAAGCCAAAAAGTTAATTAAGCAAAGTAAAAAGACCTTAGAGTTACATATTGCGAATCAAAGTAAAACAAACCCGAAAGAATTCTATAGTTATATCAGAAAGAAAAAAGTAGTTACTTCAACTGTTGGACCGTTAGTCGATGAAAATGGAGAATACACCAAAGATGAAGTACAAATGAGTAATGCCCTCAATACCTTCTTTGCATCAGTTTTTACAACCGAAGACCTCAGTGATATCCCTACACCATCGCCGATTCAGATTGATAATTCAGATGTTCTAAGCAATATCACCGTTACAGAGAGAGAAGTATTGAATTGTTTAGATAAACTCAAGGTAAATAAAACGCCTGGACCTGATACAATCTCGCCTAGAGTTCTAAAGGAAGCTAAGGATGAGCTCTCCAAACCACTGACATTACTATTCAATAAATCCTTGCAGTCTGGAACTATGCCTGATCAGTGGAAGCTAGCCAACGTAACACCGATATTCAAAAAAGGCAGCAAATCCCTACCCAGTAACTATCGTCCAATTAGCTTAACCTCAGTTGTATGTAAAATGCTAGAAACGGTCATACGAGACAGACTCGTAAATCACTTAAGAGGAAAATAACATACTTAAAGATACTCAACACGTCTTTCGTAAAAAACGTTCCTGTTTAACAAACCTCTTAGACTTCTTCCACGATATCCTCAACCTCTACGATTAGAGTAAAGCTGTAGATATTATATACCTTGATTTTCAAAAGGCCTTTGACAAAGTTCCCCACAAACGTTTACTGCTAAAACTAAAAGCGCATGAAATACAAGACGGTGTGTTGAAATGGATAGAAAATTGGCTCAGCAACAGAAAGCAAAGAGTAGTCATAAACGGTAAGGCATCTAAATGGACCAATGTAAGTAGCAGGGTACCCCAGGGATCGGTACTAGGACCAATTCTCTTTCTAATTTACATCAACGACATAGATGAGGGTCTCACTTGTACAATCTCAAAATTTGCTGACGATACAAAAATTGCAAATAGCGTACTCTCAAAAGAACAAGTTGACGATATGCAACACAATCTAGATAAATTGTCATGTTGGGGCCAAATTTGGCAAATGAGTTTCAATGCAGATAAATGTAAAGTACTACATATCGGATACCTAAATGAGAAAGCAAACTATTCGATGAATGGCACTCAGCTTAAGAATGTAAACAGAGAAACCGATCTGGGAGTAACAATATCGAGTACCCTAAAACCGAGTCAACAATGTTCAGAAGTTGTTAAGAATGCAAACAAAATAATTGGCTTTATAGGCAGGTCATTTGAGCATAAATCCAAAGAAGTTATCCTAACCCTTTACAATTCCTTAGTCCGCCCTCTTCTGGAATACTGCGTTCAATCCTGGTGCCCTTATTACCAAAAAGATATAAACAAGCTAGAACGAGTTCAACGTAGAGTTACCAAAATGATACCTAGCCTAAAGAACAAACCATACGAAGAGCGTCTTAGAGAATTAAATCTATTTCCTTTAACCCAGCGCAGATTAAGAGGTGACTTAATTCAAGTGTTCAAAATCATCAAAGGCATCGACAATATGAACTGTAGTAAGTACTTCACTATCGACCAATCTAATTACACGCGGGGAAACGGTTGCAAAATTATTGGTAAATCTTTTAACTCGCACGAATCTAAGAATTTCTTCTTCAATCGAGTTGTCAACTTGTGGAATGGGCTTCCCCGAAACGTTATAGACTGCATCACCCTTGATTCATTTAAACTCCGACTAGACAAATATCTCGCATCAAACCCGCGACTGACTGCGTTTGTAAATGAATAACTTTATTTTATCCCCCCCTCAGTTACTAACCCATCTGTCCTCTACTAACTTCCTAATCCTGCCACGGACATTAGTTCCAGGGCAGTAATTCCCGTACCCACTCTAAACCACTGTTTGGACACTTGATCCTCAGTGTTTTGGAGGACAAGCAACCTAGAAGGGTCACTAG
>JBAKBP010038725.1:0-15823 GCA_037953745.1 Lithodes maja
CTAAGTTTACATAAAATTAATTTAATAATGCATTTGCGGATGGTATATTTAAAATCGTCTCGTCGTTGCGATTCCAATGGTATATAAATATTTTAATTTTGACCAATTTTTAGGCCCAATAGGCCTATTTTAAAGTTTAAAAATCCGTAGACGAGTTATCTATGTATGGATTTTGTTCAGCTATTTTCTGAGATTGGACACTAAAGTGAATTGGTCTTGTATGGTGGAGACATAAAACGGGATTTAGAGCCTCTATAACTGGGCTATCTACACGAGAGGTAGACATATAATATAGCTAAAATCACCCTAAAAACTAGGCTAATTAACATTGAATTGACAAAATAATATTTTTTCAAAAACTATTTTCTGAGATTGGACACTAAAGTGAATTGGTCTTGTATGGTGGAGACATAAAACGGATTTAGAGCCTCTATAACTGGGCTATCTACACGAGAGGTAGACATATAATAGAGCTAAAATCACCCTAAAAACTAGGCTAATTAACATTGAATTGACAAAATAATATTTTCTCAAAACTATTTTCTGAGATTGGACACTAAAGTGAATTGGTCTTGTATGGTGGAGACATAAAACGGGATTTAGAGCCTCTATAACTGGGCTATCTACACGAGAGGTAGACATATAATAGAGCTAAAATCACCCTAAAAACTAGGCTAATTAACATTGAATTGACAAAATAATATAAATGGGATTTAGAGCCTCTATAACTGGGCTATCTACACGAGAGGTAGACATATAATAGAGCTAAAATCACCCTAAAAACTAGGCTAATTAACATTGAATTGACAAAATAATATTTTCTCAAAAACTATTTTCTGAGATTGGACACTAAAATGAATTGGTCTTGTATGGTGGAGACATAAAACGGGATTTAGAGCCTCTATAACTGGGCTATCTACACGAGAGGTAGACATATAATAGAGCTAAAATCACCCTAAAAACTAGGCTAATTAACATTGAATTGACAAAATAATATTTTCTCAAAAACTATTTTCTGAGATTGGACACTAAAGTGAATTGGTCTTGTATGGTGGAGATATAAAACGGGATTTAGAGCCTCTATAACTGGGCTATCTACACGAGAGGTAGACATATAATAGAGCTAAAATCACCCTAAAAACTAGGCTAATTAACATTGAATTGACAAAATAATATTTTCTCAAAAACTATTTTCTGAGATTGGACACTAAAGTGAATTGGTCTTGTATGGTGGAGACATAAAACGGGATTTAGAGCCTCTATAACTGGGCTATCTACACGAGAGGTAGACATATAATAGAGCTAAAATCACCCTAAAAACTAGGCTAATTAACATTGAATTGACAAAATAATATTTTCTCAAAAACTATTTTCTGAGATTGGACACTAAAGTGAATTGGTCTTGTATGGTGGAGACATAAAACGGGATTTAGAGCCTCTATAACTGGGTTATCTACATGAGAGGTAGACATATAATAGAGCTAAAATCACCCTAAAAACTAAGATAATTAACATTGAATTGACAAAATAATATTTTCTCAAAAACTATTTTCTGAGATTGGACACTAAAGTGAATTGGTCTTGTATGGTGGAGACATAAAACGGGATTTAGAGCCTCTATAACTGGGCTATCTACATGAGAGGTAGACATATAATAGAGCTAAAATCACCCTAAAAACTAAGATAATTAACATTGAATTGACAAAATAATATTTTCTCAAAAACTATTTTCTGAGATTGGACACTAAAGTGAATTGGTCTTGTATGGTGGAGACATAAAACGGGATTTAGAGCCTCTATAACTGGGCTATCTACACGAGAGGTAGACATATAATAGAGCTAAAATCACCCTAAAAACTAGGCTAATTAACATTGAATTGACAAAATAATATTTTCTCAAAAACTATTTTCTGAGATTGGACACTAAAGTGAATTGGTCTTGTATGGTGGAGACATAAAACGGGATTTAGAGCCTCTATAACTGGGCTATCTACACGAGAGGTAGACATATAATAGAACTAAAATCACCCTAAAAACTAGGCTAATTAACATTGAATTGACAAAATAATATTTTCTCAAAAACTATTTTCTGAGATTGGACACTAAAGTGAATTGGTCTTGTATGGTGGAGACATAAAACGGGATTTAGAGCCTCTATAACTGGGCTATCTACACGAGAGGTAGACATATAATAGAGCTAAAATCACCCTAAAAACTAGGCTAATTAACATTGAATTGACAAAATAATATTTTCTCAAAAACTATTTTCTGAGATTGGACACTAAAGTGAATTGGTCTTGTATGGTGGAGACATAAAACGGGATTTAGAGCCTCTATAACTGGGCTATCTACACGAGAGGTAGACATATAATAGAGCTAAAATCACCCTAAAAACTAGGCTAATTAACATTGAATTGACAAAATAATATTTTCTCAAAAACTATTTTCTGAGATTGGACACTAAAGTGAATTGGTCTTGTATGGTGGAGACATAAAACGGGATTTAGAGCCTCTATAACTGGGCTATCTACATGAGAGGTAGACATATAATAGAGCTAAAATCACCCTAAAAACTAGGCTAATTAACATTGAATTGACAAAATAATATTTTCTCAAAAACTATTTTCTGAGATTGGACACTAAAGTGAATTGGTCTTGTATGGTGGAGACATAAAACGGGATTTAGAGCCTCTATAACTGGGCTATCTACACGAGAGGTAGACATATAATAGAGCTAAAATCACCCTAAAAACTAGGCTAGTTAACATTGAATTGACAAAATAATATTTTCTCAAAAACTATTTTCTGAGATTGGACACTAAAGTGAATTGGTCTTGTATGGTGGAGACATAAAACGGGATTTAGAGCCTCTATAACTGGGCTATCTACACGAGAGGTAGACATATAATAGAGCTAAAATCACCCTAAAAACTAGGCTAGTTAACATTGAATTGACAAAATAATATTTTCTCAAAAACTATTTTCTGAGATTGGACACTAAAGTGAATTGGTCTTGTATGGTGGAGACATAAAACGGGATTTAGAGCCTCTATAACTGGGCTATCTACACGAGAGGTAGTCATATAATAGAGCTAAAATCACCCTAAAAACTAGGCTAATTAACATTGAATTGACAAAATAATATTTTCTCAAAAACTATTTTCTGAGATTGGACACTAAAGTGAATTGGTCTTGTATGGTGGAGACACAAAACGGGATTTAGAGCCTCTATAATTGGGCTATCTACACGAGAGGTAGACATATAATAGAGCTAAAATCACCCTAAAAACTAGGCTAATTAACATTGAATTGACAAAATAATATTTTCTCAAAAACTATTTTCTGAGATTGGACACTAAAGTGAATTGGTCTTGTATGGTGGAGACATAAAGCGGGATTTAGAGCCTCTATAACTGGGCTATCTACACGAGAGGTAGACATATAATAGAGCTAAAATCACCCTAAAAACTAGGCTAATTAACATTGAATTGACAAAATAATATTTTCTCAAAAACTATTTTCTGAGATTGGACACTAAAGTGAATTGGTCTTGTATGGTGGAGACACAAAACGGGATTTAGAGCCTCTATAATTGGGCTATCTACACGAGAGGTAGACATATAATAGAGCTAAAATCACCCTAAAAACTAGGCTAATTAACATTGAATTGACAAAATAATATTTTCTCAAAAACTATTTTCTGAGATTGGACACTAAAGTGAATTGGTCTTGTATGGTGGAGACATAAAACGGGATTTAGAGCCTATATAACTGGGCTATCTACACGAGAGGTAGACATATAATAGAGCTAAAATCACCCTAAAAACTAGGCTAATTAACATTGAATTGACAAAATAATATTTTCTCAAAAACTATTTTCTGAGATTGGACACTAAAGTGAATTGGTCTTGTATGGTGGAGACATAAAACGGGATTTAGAGCCTCTATAACTGGGCTATCTACACGAGAGGTAGACATATAATAGAGCTAAAATCACCCTAAAAACTAGGCTAATTAACATTGAATTGACAAACTAATATAAACGGGATTTAGAGCCTCTATAACTGGGCTATCTACACGAGAGGTAGACATATAATAGAGCTAAAATCACCCTAAAAACTAGGCTAATTAACATTGAATTGACAAAATAATATTTTCTCAAAAACTATTTTCTGAGATTGGACACTAAAGTGAATTGGTCTTGTATGGTGGAGACATAAAACGGGATTTAGAGCCTCTATAACTGGGCTATCTACACGAGAGGTAGACATATAATAGAGCTAAAATCACCCTAAAAACTAGGCTAATTAACATTGAATTGACAAAATAATATTTTCTCAAAAACTATTTTCTGAGATTGGACACTAAAGTGAATTGGTCTTGTATGGTGGAGACATAAAACGGGATTTAGAGCCTCTATAACTGGGCTATCTACACGAGAGGTAGACATATAATAGAGCTAAAATCACCCTAAAAACTAGGCTAATTAACATTGAATTGACAAAATAATATTTTCTCAAAAACTATTTTCTGAGATTGGACACTAAAGTGAATTGGTCTTGTATGGTGGAGACATAAAACGGGATTTAGAGCCTCTATAACTGGGCTATCTACACGAGAGGTAGACATATAATAGAACTAAAATCACCCTAAAAACTAGGCTAGTTAACATTGAATTGACAAAATAATATTTTCTCAAAAACTATTTTCTGAGATTGGACACTAAAGTGAATTGGTCTTGTATGGTGGAGACATAAAACGGGATTTAGAGCCTCTATAACTGGGCTATCTACACGAGAGGTAGACATATAATAGAGCTAAAATCACCCTAAAAACTAGGCTAATTAACATTGAATTGACAAAATAATATAAACGGGATTTAGAGCCTCTATAACTGGGCTATCTACACGAGAGGTAGACATATAATAGAGCTAAAATCACCCTAAAAACTAAGATAATTAACATTGAATTGACAAAATAATATTTTCTCAAAAACTATTTTCTGAGATTGGACACTAAAGTGAATTGGTCTTGTATGGTGGAGACACAAAACGGGATTTAGAGCCTCTATAACTGGGCTATCTACACGAGAGGTAGACATATAATAGAGCTAAAATCACCCTAAAACTAAGATAATTAACATTGAATTGACAAAATAATAATTTCTCAAAAACTATTTTCTGAGATTGGACACTAAAGTGAATTGGTCTTGTATGGTGGAGACACAAAACGGGATTTAGAGCCTCTATAACTGGGCTATCTACACGAGAGGTAGACATATAATAGAGCTAAAATCACCCTAAAAACAAAAACTTGGCTAATTAACATTGAATTGACCAAATAATATTTTCTCAAAAACTATTTTCTGAGATTAGACACTAAAGTGAATTGGTCTTGTATGGTGGAGACATAAAACGGGATTTAGAGCCTCTATAACTGGGCTATCTACACGA
Source organism: Lithodes maja (assembly GCA_037953745.1). Classification (NCBI taxonomy): domain Eukaryota; kingdom Metazoa; phylum Arthropoda; class Malacostraca; order Decapoda; family Lithodidae; genus Lithodes; species Lithodes maja. Next base: position 5,454 of record JBAKBP010038725.1, read on the forward strand.
GAGGTAGACATATATTAGAGCTAAAATCACCCTAAAAACTAGGCTAATTAACATTGAATTGACAAAATAATATTTTCTCAAAAACTATTTTCTGAGATTGGACACTAAAGTGAATTGGTCTTGTATGGTGGATACATAAAACGGGATTTAGAGCCTCTATAACTGGGCTATCTACACGAGAGGTAGACATATAATAGAGCTAAAATCACCCTAAAAACTAGGCTAATTAACATTGAATTGACAAAATAATATTTTCTCAAAAACTATTTTCTGAGATTGGACACTAAAGTGAATTGGTCTTGTATGGTGGAGACATAAAACGGGATTTAGAGCCTCTATAACTGGGCTATCTACACGAGAGGTAGACATATAATAGAGCTAAAATCACCCTAAAAACTAGGCTAATTAACATTGAATTGACAAAATAATATTTTCTCAAAAACTATTTTCTGAGATTGGACACTAAAGTGAATTGGTCTTGTATGGTGGAGACATAAAACGGGATTTAGAGCCTCTATAACTGGGCTATCTACACGAGAGGTAGACATATAATAGAGCTAAAATCACCCTAAAAACTAGGCTAATTAACATTGAATTGACAAAATCATATTTTCTCAAAAACTATTTTCTGAGATTGGACACTAAAGTGAATTGGTCTTGTATGGTGGAGACATAAAACGGGATTTAGAGCCTCTATAACTGGGCTATCAACACGAGAGGTAGACATATAATAGAGCTAAAATCACCCTAAAAACTAGGCTAATTAACATTGAATTGACAAAATAATATTTTCTCAAAAACTATTTTCTGAGATTGGACACTAAAGTGAATTGGTCTTGTATGGTGGAGACACAAAACGGGATTTAGAGCCTCTATAATTGGGCTATCTACACGAGAGGTAGACATATAATAGAGCTAAAATCACCCTAAAAACTAGGCTAATTAACATTGAATTGACAAAATAATATTTTCTCAAAAACTATTTTCTGAGATTGGACACAAAAGTGAATTGGTCTTGTATGGTGGAGACACAAAACGGGATTTAGAGCCTCTATAATTGGGCTATCTACACGAGAGGTAGACATATAATAGAGCTAAAATCACCCTAAAAACTAGGCTAATTAACATTGAATTGACAAAATAATATTTTCTCAAAAACTATTTTCTGAGATTGGACACTAAAGTGAATTGGTCTTGTATGGTGGAGACATAAAACGGGATTTAGAGCCTATATAACTGGGCTATCTACACGAGAGGTAGACATATAATAGAGCTAAAATCACCCTAAAAACTAGGCTAATTAACATTGAATTGACAAAATAATATTTTCTCAAAAACTATTTTGTGAGATTGGACACTAAAGTGAATTGGTCTTGTATGGTGGAGACATAAAACGGGATTTAGAGCCTCAATAACTGGGCTATCTACACGAGAGGTAGACATATAATAGAGCTAAAATCACCCTAAAAACTAGGCTAATTAACATTGAATTGACAAACTAATATAAACGGGATTTAGAGCCTCTATAACTGGGCTATCTACACGAGAGGTAGACATATAATAGAGCTAAAATCACCCTAAAAACTAGGCTAATTAACATTGAATTGACAAAATAATATTTTCTCAAAAACTATTTTCTGAGATTGGACACTAAAGTGAATTGGACTTGTATGGTGGAGACATAAAACGGGATTTAGAGCCTCTATAACTGGGCTATCTACACGAGAGGTAGACATATAATAGAGCTAAAATCACCCTAAAAACTAGGCTAATTAACATTGAATTGACAAAATAATATTTTCTCAAAAACTATTTTCTGAGATTGGACACTAAAGTGAATTGGTCTTGTATGGTGGAGACATAAAACGGGATTTAGAGCCTCTATAACTGGGCTATCTACACGAGAGGTAGACATATAATAGAGCTAAAATCACCCTAAAAACTAGGCTAATTAACATTGAATTGACAAAATAATATTTTCTCAAAAACTATTTTCTGAGATTGGACACTAAAGTGAATTGGTCTTGTATGGTGGAGACATAAAACGGGATTTAGAGCCTCTATAACTGGGCTATCTACACGAGAGGTAGACATATAATAGAACTAAAATCACCCTAAAAACTAGGCTAGTTAACATTGAATTGACAAAATAATATTTTCTCAAAAACTATTTTCTGAGATTGGACACTAAAGTGAATTGGTCTTGTATGGTGGAGACATAAAACGGGATTTAGAGCCTCTATAACTGGGCTATCTACACGAGAGGTAGACATATAATAGAGCTAAAATCACCCTAAAAACTAGGCTAATTAACATTGAATTGACAAAATAATATAAACGGGATTTAGAGCCTCTATAACTGGGCTATCTACACGAGAGGTAGACATATAATAGAGCTAAAATCACCCTAAAAACTAAGATAATTAACATTGAATTGACAAAATAATATTTTCTCAAAAACTATTTTCTGAGATTGGACACTAAAGTGAATTGGTCTTGTATGGTGGAGACACAAAACGGGATTTAGAGCCTCTATAACTGGGCTATCTACACGAGAGGTAGACATATAATAGAGCTAAAATCACCCTAAAACTAAGATAATTAACATTGAATTGACAAAATAATAATTTCTCAAAAACTATTTTCTGAGATTGGACACTAAAGTGAATTGGTCTTGTATGGTGGAGACACAAAACGGGATTTAGAGCCTCTATAACTGGGCTATCTACACGAGAGGTAGACATATAATAGAGCTAAAATCACCCTAAAAACAAAAACTTGGCTAATTAACATTGAATTGACCAAATAATATTTTCTCAAAAACTATTTTCTGAGATTAGACACTAAAGTGAATTGGTCTTGTATGGTGGAGACATAAAACGGGATTTAGAGCCTCTATAACTGGGCTATCTACACGAGAGGTAGACATATATTAGAGCTAAAATCACCCTAAAAACTAGGCTAATTAACATTGAATTGACAAAATAATATTTTCTCAAAAACTATTTTCTGAGATTGGACACTAAAGTGAATTGGACTTGTATGGTGGATACATAAAACGGGATTTAGAGCCTCTATAACTGGGCTATCTACACGAGAGGTAGACATATAATAGAGCTAAAATCACCCTAAAAACTAGGCTAATTAACATTGAATTGACAAAATAATATTTTCTCAAAAACTATTTTCTGAGATTGGACACTAAAGTGAATTGGTCTTGTATGGTGGAGACATAAAACGGGATTTAGAGCCTCTATAACTGGGCTATCTACACGAGAGGTAGACATATAATAGAGCTAAAATCACCCTAAAAACTAGGCTAATTAACATTGAATTGACAAAATAATATTTTCTCAAAAACTATTTTCTGAGATTGGACACTAAAGTGAATTGGTCTTGTATGGTGGAGACATAAAACGGGATTTAGAGCCTCTATAACTGGGCTATCTACACGAGAGGTAGACATATAATAGAGCTAAAATCACCCTAAAAACTAGGCTAATTAACATTGAATTGACAAAATCATATTTTCTCAAAAACTATTTTCTGAGATTGGACACTAAAGTGGATTGGTCTTGTATGGTGGAGACATAAAACGGGATTTAGAGCCTCTATAACTGGGCTATCTACACGAGAGGTAGACATATAATAGAGCTAAAATCACCCTAAAAACTAGGCTAATTAACATTGAATTGACAAAATAATATTTTCTCAAAAACTATTTTCTGAGATTGGACACTAAAGTGAATTGGTCTTGTATGGTGGAGACACAAAACGGGATTTAGAGCCTCTATAATTGGGCTATCAACACGAGAGGTAGACATATAATAGAGCTAAAATCACCCTAAAAACTAGGCTAATTAACATTGAATTGACAAAATAATATTTTCTCAAAAACTATTTTCTGAGATTGGACACAAAAGTGAATTGGTCTTGTATGGTGGAGACATAAAACGGGATTTAGAGCCTCTATAACTGGGCTATCTACACGAGAGGTAGACATATAATAGAGCTAAAATCACCCTAAAAACTAGGCTAATTAACATTGAATTGACAAAATAATATTTTCTCAAAAACTATTTTCTGAGATTGGACACTAAAGTGAATTGGTCTTGTATGGTGGAGACACAAAACGGGATTTAGAGCCTCTATAATTGGGCTATCTACACGAGAGGTAGACATATAATAGAGCTAAAATCACCCTAAAAACTAGGCTAATTAACATTGAATTGACAAAATAATATTTTCTCAAAAACTATTTTCTGAGATTGGACACTAAAGTGAATTGGTCTTGGATGGTGGAGACACAAAACGGGATTTAGAGCCTCTATAACTGGGCTATCTACACGAGAGGTAGACATATAATAGAGCTAAAATCACCCTAAACACTAGGCTAATTAACATTGAATTGACAAAATAATATTTTCTCAAAAACTATTTTCTGAGATTGGACACTACAGTGAATTGGTCTTGTATGGTGGACACAACAAACGGGATTTAGAGCCTCTATAACTGGGCTATCTACATGAGAGGTAGACATATAATAGAGCTAAAATCACCCTAAAAACTAGGCTAATTAACATTGAATTGACAAAATAATATTTTCTCAAAAACTATTTTCTGAGATTGGACACTAAAGTGAATTGGTCTTGTATGGTGGAGACACAAAAACGGGATTTAGAGCCTCTATAACTGGGCTATCTACACGAGAGGTAGACATATAATAGAGCTAAAATCACCCTAAAAACTAGGCTAATTAACATTGAATTGACAAAATAATATTTTCTCAAAAACTATTTTCTGAGATTGGACACTAAAGTGAATTGGTCTTGTATGGTGGAGACACAAAACGGGATTTAGAGCCTCTATAACTGGGCTATCTACACGAGAGGTAGACATATAATAGAGCTAAAATCACCCTAAAACCTAGGCTAATTAACATTGAATTGACAAAATAATATTTTCTCAAAAACTATTTTCTGAGATTGGACACTAAAGTGAATTGGTCTTGTATGGTGGAGACATAAAACGGGATTTAGAGCCTCTATAACTGGGCTATCTACACGAGAGGTAGACATATAATAGAGCTAAAATCACCCTAAAAACTAGGCTAATTAACATTGAATTGACAAAATAATATTTTCTCAAAAACTATTTTCTGAGATTGGACACTAAAGTGAATTGGTCTTGTATGGTGGAGACATAAAACCGGATTTAGAGCCTCTATAACTGGGCTATCTACACGAGAGGTAGACATATAATAGAGCTAAAATCACCCTAAAAACTAGGCTAATTAACATTGAATTGACAAAATAATATTTTCTCAAAAACTATTTTCTGAGATTGGACACTAAAGTGAATTGGTCTTGTATGGTGGAGACATAAAACGGGATTTAGAGCCTCTATAACTGGGCTATCTACACGAGAGGTAGACATATAATAGAGCTAAAATCACCCTAAAAACTAGGCTAATTAACATTGAATTGACAAAATAATATAAACGGGATTTAGAGCCTCTATAACTGGGCTATCTACACGAGAGGTAGACATATAATAGAGCTAAAATCACCCTAAAAACTAGGCTAATTAACATTGAATTGACAAAATAATATTTTCTCAAAAACTATTTTCTGAGATTGGACACTAAAGTGAATTGGTCTTGTATGGTGGAGACATAAAACGGGATTTAGAGCCTCTATAACTTGGCTATCTACACGAGAGGTAGACATATAATAGAGCTAAAATCACCCTAAAAACTAGGCTAATTAACATTGAATTGACAAAATAATATTTTCTCAAAAACTATTTTCTGAGATTGGACACTAAAGTGAATTGGTCTTGTATGGTGGAGACATAAAACGGGATTTAGAGCCTCTATAACTGGGCTATCTACACGAGAGGTAGACATATAATAGAGCTAAAATCACCCTAAAACTAGGCTAATTAACATTGAATTGACAAAATAATAATTTCTCAAAAACTATTTTCTGAGATTGGACACTAAAGTGAATTGGTCTTGTATGGTGGAGACATAAAACGGGATTTAGAGCCTATATAACTGGGCTATCTACACGAGAGGTAGACATATAATAGAACTAAAATCACCCTAAAAACTAGGCTAGTTAACATTGAATTGACAAAATAATATTTTCTCAAAAACTATTTTCTGAGATTGGACACTAAAGTGAATTGGTCTTGTATGGTGGAGACATAAAACGGGATTTAGAGCCTCTATAACTGGGCTATCTACACGAGAGGTAGACATATAATAGAGCTAAAATCACCCTAAAAACTAGGCTAATTAACATTGAATTGACAAAATAATATAAACGGGATTTAGAGCCTCTATAACTGGGCTATCTACACGAGAGGTAGACATATAATAGAGCTAAAATCACCCTAAAAACTAAGATAATTAACATTGAATTGACAAAATAATATTTTCTCAAAAACTATTTTCTGAGATTGGACACTAAAGTGAATTGGTCTTGTATGGTGGAGACACAAAACGGGATTTAGAGCCTCTATAACTGGGCTATCTACACGAGAGGTAGACATATAATAGAGCTAAAATCACCCTAAAAACTAAGGTAATTAACATTGAATTGACAAAATAATAATTTCTCAAAAACTATTTTCTGAGATTGGACACTAAAGTGAATTGGTCTTGTATGGTGGAGACATAAAACGGGATTTAGAGCCTCTATAACTGGGCTATCTACACGAGAGGTAGACATATAATAGAGCTAAAATCACCCTAAAAACTAAGATAATTAACATTGAATTGACAAAATAATATTTTCTCAAAAACTATTTTCTGAGATTGGACACTAAAGTGAATTGGTCTTGTATGGTGGAGACACAAAACGGGATTTAGAGCCTCTATAACTGGGCTATCTACACGAGAGGTAGACATATAATAGAGCTAAAATCACCCTAAAAACTAGGCTAATTAACATTGAATTGACAAAATAATATTTTCTCAAAAACTATTTTCTGAGATTGGACACTAAAGTGAATTGGTCTTGTATGGTGGAGACACAAAACGGGATTTAGAGCCTCTATAACTGGGCTATCTACACGAGAGGTAGACATATAATAGAGCTAAAATCACCCTAAAAACTAGGCTAATTAACATTGAATTGACAAAATAATATTTTCTCAAAAACTATTTTCTGAGATTGGACACTAAAGTGAATTGGTCTTGTATGGTGGAGACACAAAACGGGATTTAGAGCCTCTATAACTGGGCTATCTACACGAGAGGTAGACATATAATAGAGCTAAAATCACCCTAAAAACTAGGCTAATTAACATTGAATTGACAAAATAATATTTTCTCAAAAACTATTTTCTAAGATTGGACACTAAAGTGAATTGGTCTTGTATGGTGGAGACACAAAACGGGATTTAGAGCCTCTATAACTTGGCTATCTACACGGGAGGTAGACATATAATAGAGCTAAAATCACCCTAAAAACTAGGCTAATTAACATTGAATTGACAAAATAATATTTTCTCAAAAACTATTTTCTGAGATTGGACACTAAAGTGAATTGGTCTTGTATGGTGGAGACATAAAACGGGATTTAGAGCCTCTATAACTGGGCTATCTACACGAGAGGTAGACATATAATAGAGCTAAAATCACCCTAAAAACTAAGATAATTAACATTGAATTGACAAAATAATATTTTCTCAAAAACTATTTTCTGAGATTGGACACTAAAGTGAATTGGTCTTGTATGGTGGAGACATAAAACGGGATTTAGAGCCTCTATAACTGGGCTATCTACACGAGAGGTAGACATATAATAGAGCTAAAATCACCCTAAAAACTAAGATAATTAACATTGAATTGACAAAATAATATAAACGGGATTTAGAGCCTCTATAACTGGGCTATCTACACGAGAGGTAGACATATAATAGAGCTAAAATCACCCTAAAAACTAAGATAATTAACATTGAATTGACAAAATAATATTTTCTCAAAAACTATTTTCTGAGATTGGACACTAAAGTGAATTGGTCTTGTATGGTGGAGACACAAAACGGGATTTAGAGCCTCTATAACTGGGCTATCTACACGAGAGGTAGACATATAATAGAGCTAAAATCACCCTAAAAACTAAGATAATTAACATTGAATTGACAAAATAATAATTTCTCAAAAACTATTTTCTGAGATTGGACACTAAAGTGAATTGGTCTTGTATGGTGGAGACATAAAACGGGATTTAGAGCCTCTATAACTAGGCTATCTACACGAGAGGTAGACATATAATAGAGCTAAAATCACCCTAAAAACTAAGATAATTAACATTGAATTGACAAAATAATATTTTCTCAAAAACTATTTTCTGAGATTGGACAATAAAGTGAATTGGTCTTGTATGGTGGAGACATAAAACGGGATTTAGAGCCTCTATAACTGGGCTATCTACACGAGAGGTAGACATATAATAGAGCTAAAATCACCCTAAAAAACTAAGATAATTAACATTGAATTGACAAAATAATATTTTCTCAAAAACTATTTTCTGAGATTGGACACTAAAGTGAATTGGTCTTGTATGGTGGAGACACAAAACGGGATTTAGAGCCTCTATAACTGGGCTATCTACACGAGAGGTAGACATATAATAGAGCTAAAATCACCCTAAAAACTAGGCTAATTAACATTGAATTGACAAAATAATATTTTCTCAAAAACTATTTTCTGAGATTGGACACTAAAGTGAATTGGTCTTGTATGGTGGAGACATAAAACGGGATTTAGAGCCTCTATAACTGGGCTATCTACACGAGAGGTAGACATATAATAGAACTAAAATCACCCTAAAAACTAGGCTAATTAACATTGAATTGACAAAATAATATTTTCTCAAAAACTATTTTCTGAGATTGGACACTAAAGTGAATTGGTCTTGTATGGTGGAGACATAAAACGGGATTTAGAGCCTCTATAACTGGGCTATCTACACGAGAGGTAGACATATAATAGAGCTAAAATCACCCTAAAAACTAGGCTAATTAACATTGAATTGACAAAATAATATTTTCTCAAAAACTATTTTCTGAGATTGGACACTAAAGTGAATTGGTCTTGTATGGTGGAGACATAAAACGGGATTTAGAGCCTCTATAACTGGGCTATCTACACGAGAGGTAGACATATAATAGAGCTAAAATCACCCTAAAAACTAGGCTAATTAACATTGAATTGACAAAATAATATTTTCTCAAAAACTATTTTCTGAGATTGGACACTAAAGTGAATTGGTCTTGTATGGTGGAGACATAAAACGGGATTTAGAGCCTCTATAACTGGGCTATCTACATGAGAGGTAGACATATAATAGAGCTAAAATCACCCTAAAAACTAGGCTAATTAACATTGAATTGACAAAATAATATTTTCTCAAAAACTATTTTCTGAGATTGGACACTAAAGTGAATTGGTCTTGTATGGTGGAGACATAAAACGGGATTTAGAGCCTCTATAACTGGGCTATCTACACGAGAGGTAGACATATAATAGAGCTAAAATCACCCTAAAAACTAGGCTAGTTAACATTGAATTGACAAAATAATATTTTCTCAAAAACTATTTTCTGAGATTGGACACTAAAGTGAATTGGTCTTGTATGGTGGAGACATAAAACGGGATTTAGAGCCTCTATAACTGGGCTATCTACACGAGAGGTAGACATATAATAGAGCTAAAATCACCCTAAAAACTAGGCTAGTTAACATTGAATTGACAAAATAATATTTTCTCAAAAACTATTTTCTGAGATTGGACACTAAAGTGAATTGGTCTTGTATGGTGGAGACATAAAACGGGATTTAGAGCCTCTATAACTGGGCTATCTACACGAGAGGTAGTCATATAATAGAGCTAAAATCACCCTAAAAACTAGGCTAATTAACATTGAATTGACAAAATAATATTTTCTCAAAAACTATTTTCTGAGATTGGACACTAAAGTGAATTGGTCTTGTATGGTGGAGACACAAAACGGGATTTAGAGCCTCTATAATTGGGCTATCTACACGAGAGGTAGACATATAATAGAGCTAAAATCACCCTAAAAACTAGGCTAATTAACATTGAATTGACAAAATAATATTTTCTCAAAAACTATTTTCTGAGATTGGACACTAAAGTGAATTGGTCTTGTATGGTGGAGACATAAAGCGGGATTTAGAGCCTCTATAACTGGGCTATCTACACGAGAGGTAGACATATAATAGAGCTAAAATCACCCTAAAAAACTAGGCTAATTAACATTGAATTGACAAAATAATATTTTCTCAAAAACTATTTTCTGAGATTGGACACTAAAGTGAATTGGTCTTGTATG